>SNVD02011931.1:0-60536 GCA_013180625.2 Boswellia sacra | reverse complement strand
AATCAACAACGTCAACTGCAAAAAAAGAATGTAAGTCACTAGAGTACCTCATTGCCTCAAAAATGTTGAAACATATCACCTTGCCATCAAACTCTATGATGAGAGTGCCATCATGAACATCAATCTTGGTTCTAACAGTTTTCGAGAATGGTCTCCCTAAAAGAATCAGAGTTGGATTAGGAGATGTCTCATCCTCTATTTCAAGGACATAGAAGTTTGCCGGGAAAACCAATTGATTCACCTGCACAAGCACATCTTCCACAACTCTTTTGCGATATGCATTAAAATGATCAGCAAACTGAATGGTAATACCAGTTTTCGCAAAAGGTCCAAGATTTAAAGAAGAATAAATAGAATATGGCATGACATTAATAGATGCTCCTAAATCTAACATAGCTCTTTCAAACTTGGTATTACCAATGGTGCATGGAATGGTGAACGTACCTGGATCTTTGCATTTCGGAGGAATTGTTCTTTGCAATACAGCTGAAAACATTTTCCCCCACACTACTTTTCCCATTCCCTTTTAACTTTCTTTTGCTGGTGCATAAATCCTTGAGACATTTTGTATAATGAGGTACTTGCTCGATAGCATCCAGAAGTGGTATATTTACCTCGATTTTGTGAGAAGTTTCCAGGATTTCTTGTTCTTGTTCCTCCTTCTTCGATTTGCAAATCTCACTTTTTTTTATGAAAAAAGTGGGGAGGTAACATATGAAGGAATGAGGGTTATAGGATGTACCTGAGAAGTCAATGTTTTGTTCATGGTGGAAGTGGTGTCATCTCCTTCATCAGTTTGTGATTTCCTTGGCAAGATATCTAATTGCTCTCCACCTCGCGAAGTTATCGCACTAACAATCTCTCCTGGGTTGATCACCGTTTGAGAAGATAATTTTTTTTGAGTCTTGGCCCTCGAATTTGCTCATGCTAGTAGCCAATTGTCCCATTTGATTTGCCAGGTTTTGGATACTTGCCCCAGTTTCCTGCTGGAATTGCATTGTGTTTGTGGCAAGTGCATTAACAATATCTTCGAGAGACATACCTGAGTTTTGCGAAGCTGGTTGCGGTGCTGGATGTGGCATTGGTGGTGGTTGCATTTGAAATGGTTGATGCACTCTAGGTTGATTGAAACTTTGTGGCCGATTTGGTATCACATTTGGAGTGATTGGTTGATGATTCCAGTAACTGAAATTATGTTGATCTTCCCATCCAGCATTGTAAGTGCTAGAGAAAGGATCATACCATTGCCTCGTTTGTCCTGGAAATCCACCCATGGCATTGGATTGTTCCATATATTCTTCTTGTAAAGTTGGATACATGTCGATTGGATGCTCCATCGTAGAATATATCCCACATTCATAAGATTTTTGCATATCTCCTACAGCCATGTTTTCCACAAGAGAGGTTAGCTCAGAAAGTTGTTGTTCAATGTTCGGAGTGCTTACCTCATTTACTCTCCATGGTACTTGTGGCTCAAATCCGCTACTGAATTGATAGAAGTTTACTGCCATGTTGTCTAAACACAAACAATCAGAAAAGAAAAACAAAGAAAATATGAATCAACAATGAAAACAAAATAACAAATCGATTAGAAAATCAATCCCCGGCAACGGCGCCAAAAACTTGATGCGTTCGAAACTAGCAAGTATACTAGTCGCACAAGTAATAAAGTGATAAGTAAGATATCGTTCCCACGAGGATTGATTCTAATTGAATTTGTTATTTCCAGCAACAATTAACTAAAGAGGGGGGGTTTTGTTGAATGATTAACTAAATGAACTAAGAATGCAAATGAAGAATAACAAAACAGAAAGTTAATTTGGGTGAAAAATCAATGAGAGAAATCTGGTTAAGGGATCCTTCTCTACACAAGATATGGATTTGCGAATTAATCGTAGAATTGTCATCCAATTACAGCATTGAAGTTATCAACCGTAGATAACAACAAGCTCTGTTATCCCAATATTTCCTTACTTTGTTGTTAAATAAAACAAGCTCTTTATTTAATCTCTATCCATTAAACAACCTAGAACAAGCTCTCTGAGTTTAATTCAATGGATGCTTTATGATATGAAAGATAGGTTGATCTAAGCAATAAACACACAAGCTCGGATTATTTAACTTAGGTTGTATTCTCCAATTGCAATCTATGATCACAATTTTGCTACTAAGTATTAGAAATTCAAGACAATTACGGATCAAGATTTCTAGTCTAGCAATAGACAACATCCAGATTATATTCAGTTGGCCACCCAAATACAATCCAGCAAGCAATCATAAAGCATTAAACATGGGAAAATACAAGCAACTTCAATTAGAGAATTGGATAACAATTCCTTACACAATCAACTTACAAAAACCATATCAGGAGCTTTGAAATCACCGTCAACCAATTCAGATTTAGTTACACATGTTTAAGAACGTGGTAAATACAATACAACATGGAGACATTCCAGAACATGAAAGGGAAGGAAAAAACTTAGCAAATTTGATGTAATTCTCTTTGGATTGTAGTTCTTCCTCTTTCCAAGCTTCCTTTCTCCTTCAAGAACTCCAAGAGATGAAAGAATTTCAGAGCTGCAGCCTCCACCACGTTCTCCCCTCTTCAAGTTATGAAAATAAAACCCTAAAATGTGTTTAAATACTCTGCTACAGTAACGTGTTACAGTGTCCCGTATTATACATGCTACAGTGATGTGTGGAATTACATTTCTACACTTCTCACACTGTTTTGATTACAACTTTCGGTACACTGAATGGATCATAAACCGTAAATTTCTCCAAAAAGTAGACTTCGAGAGCTTTTCAACGGTATATGATATGTCATCAGATTCATTGTATATCATACAATTAAATCCGAGAAGATGGTTGACTAGCAGAGGTGAAAATGAAGGGTTTTACTCCATTTTGTGCAAGTTGCTCCAAAACTCCTACAAACATCAAAACCACACAAAAACATAAAAATACCAAGGAATATAGCAAAGAAACATGGACGAATTGATATGAAAATGATATATAAATAGACACTTATCAATAGGTTCTCTCATGACTTATGAAATCACCTTGAAGGAGAATGAAGAAGAAGATTACAAAGTGGCAAACATGCGCTTCATGGCTTTAAGAGAAAATGAGATAAGCATTCTGAATTATGATCCTAAACTTTCATATGATGAATTACTTCAAGCATTCCAAATTTACATGTGCAAGTTGACAAGCAAAATTCAAAAATCAATGCTTTCAAAAAGAAGTCAAAAATCATGTTATCTCAATTAGAAGAGTTGGTAGAAATAAATGAAGCTTTAGAAAATGAAAATGAAATTTTAAAGCAAAAAGATTTTGAAAGTTTGGAAAGTCAAATACATTATTTAAAAACTGAAAATGAGATTTTAAAACAAAAGGATTTTGACAAATTAGAGAAAGAAAATGTTATTTTGAAAAGGAAAAATAATGACTTAAGAAATATTGTTGATAGTTTTACAAAAAGCACAAAAAATTTGAATTCTATGTTACAAAACCAAATGTGTGTTTTTGATAAAAGAGGGTTAGGATATAAAAGTCATAAAAATCAAAAGTATTTTAAAAATTATTTTGCTCATGCATCTTCTAGGAATAATCCTAATCATTCATGTACTTATTATGGAAGAAAAGGACACAAAGTGCATTCTTGATATATTAAGAGAAATCCTAATTTGAAACAAATATGGTTTCCAAAAAGTACCATAACTAACCCCCAAGGACCCAAGAACATTTGGGTACAAAAAAGTCGCTCTTTGAATGTTGATTGCAGAAACAAAGGAGTGGCAAACACAAGTGGTACTTAGATAGTAGATGCTCAAGGCATATGACCAGAGATGCCTCCAAGTTCTTAAGATTAATCATGAAGAAAGGAGGATATGTGACCTTCAGTGATAATGCCAAAGGAAGGGTAATCGAACATGGTGATATTAGTAACCCTTCTTCACTTATTATTGAAAATATTTTGCTTGTTAATGGTTTGAAACATGATTTGATTAGCATTAGTTAATTGTGTGATATGGGATATTTTGTTACTTTTGAGCATAATAGATGTGGTAATATTTATACAATTGATATTGATGTTAATGATCATGTAGAAAATTGTTTCATTGTTAATCATGATGCTTGGTTATGGCATGGAAGGCTAGGTCATGCTAGCATGGACACAATTTCAAAAATTTCTAAAAATGCTTTAGTTGATGGTCTTCCAAAAATAAAATTTGAAAAAGGATAATATTTGTGATGCTTGTCAATTTGGAAAATAAGTGAGAACTTCTTTTAAACAAAAGAAATTTATTTCAACAAATAAACCTCTACAATTATTTTATTTGGATTTATTTGAACCATCAAGAACTCAAAGCCTTGGTGGAAAGTATTATTTTTTTGTTATTGTGGATGATTATTCAAGATTTACTTGGGTGTTATTCTTGAAAACTAAAAATGAGGTTACACAAACTTTTTCAAACTTTGCAAAAAGAGTTCAAAATCAGAAAGGATATTCTATTGTGTCCATTTGGAGTGATCATGGTGGTGAAGTAGACAATGTTGCATTTGAAAATCTTTGTGATGAAAATGGTTTTGAGCATAATTTTTCCTCACCTAGAACTCCACAATAAAATGGTGTTGTTGAGAGGAAAAATAGGACTATCCAAGAAATAGCTAGGACCATGTTACTTGAAAATAATTTGCCAAAATATTTTTAGGCCGAAGCCGTTAATACTGCATGCTTTATAATCAATAGAGTCCATATTAGAGCTTTAATAAAGAAAACTCCTTATGAACTTTGGAAAGGAAGAAAACCCAACATTGGATTTCTTAAAGCTTTTGGATGTAAATGTTTTATTTTAAACATCAAGGATAACCTTGAAAAATTTGATGCAAAAGCCTATGTTGGAATTTTTGTTGGCTACTCCAACCATAGTAAAGCATATAGAGTTTTTAACAACAAGACTCTTGCTATGAAGAATCTATGCATGTTGAATTTGATGAAACTGATGTGATTTCTTCAAAGAATTTAGATTATGATATTGTTGAGGTAGAAAGGCAAATCAAAGAATAAAGGCTTGATGAAAAGAGCCAAAATGAATTACAATTTCAATAAGAAAAGCTTGAGGAAGTAAATGATTCTTCCCAAGAATTACCAAAGGAATAGAGATACGCAAAAGCTCACCCTAAAGATCTCATTATTGGTGAACCATCACAAGGTATGAGAACTAGATATTCTTTTGGAAACTTTTGTAATCATTTTGCATTTGTCTCTCAATTTGAACCATAATCTTTTAAGAAGTCGAAAATGACGAAAGTTGGATTTTGGCTATGCAAGAAGAATTGAACCAATTTGAGAGAAATCAAGTGTGGGAATTAGTCCCTAGACCCATATATGACTAAACCCCTTAGTCAAGTTAGATTTTGCATAATTAGAAGATAATTAGGCATGTTGGATATGTCTAAATTTTTCTTTTATATGATAATCTTTGAATGGTAGCATATGTTATGGGGGAGAATATATTTAGGGGGAGTAATTAATTTGATAACATCTTTTTGATGATAACAAAAGGGGGAGAAATTGTTGGATTACTTATATTTATAACAAGTGCCATCTTTTTGCTTATTCTTGATTTTATTTTCATTCTTGATTTTAGATATTATTTTAAATCAATCAATGGTTTGTCATCATCAAAAAGGGGGAGATTGTTAGCCTTAAAGCTACATGATAATTTTGATGATAACAATACACATTGATTAATTGAGATTTACTAATATGTTTATTTATGTACAAGAGTAAGATCATTGAAATAATTATAAAATCAAGAAGAGGCTTATTAAAATGAACTGTTGAAGCTAAGGAGAAAACTACATGTTAAAGGCACCAAAGTTTAAGAACAAGGTTTGACTCAAGGAATGTGACACATGAGCAATATTCAATCAATTGGTCATATATATCACTATAGATGTCAAAATGACATAATTCTTAAGCCTTTGGAAATATTACTCAATTTATAACATTTCATATGTTTTAAAGAAATTCAAATTTCAAGTGCAATGTTATCCAAATCATCATGCAAGTTGAAAGACAAATGGAAGCAGCTGACATGAGTATTGAATACTCTTTTCGACATATCTTGAGATAGAAATATCAAAATGACTTGATTCTTATGGAATTAGAAAGAGGACATAATGGGGCACATTTCATATGTTTTTAAGAAATTCAAATTTCAAACAGAAGGCTAACATAATTGACATGCAATTCGGTGGACTAACACAGAGAAGCAAAATCAACTCATTTGAGCATCGAATGATGTTTTGTCCATATCTTGAGTTACAGATATCCAAATGACTTGATTCTTATGGAATTGGAAATATGATTCAATGGATCAGATTTTATATTCTTTGAAGAAATTCAAATTTCAAATAGAAGGCCGATATAATATACATGCAAATCGGTAGACTGACATATGGAAGAAAAATCAAGTCACATGAGCACCGAATGGTTTTTTAGCCATATCTTGAGCTACAAATATCCAAATGATTTGGTTCTTGATGCGTTGGAAAGCTTATTCAAATGTGCAGATATTTTACGTTTTGCAAATTTTCAAATTTCAAACAAAACATTGACAAAAATGCCAGACAAAATTACAGTTTTTATGGTGGGCAGAAACTTTGGAGTTGGTGTCTTCACTTGACTAAGTTCATCCCATTTGCCTATAAAAGGAGCCCTTCTTCCATGCATTCAACAAGAGCAAGAGAAGCATATATCAAGCAAAAAACAAGAGAAATATCAAGTCTAGAGAGCTTTTATATTCTTTATCTACTCTTTGAAGAGAGTTGTACTTTTATTGTAAAAATTATCCTTGTTCTTGTATTGTGGTGAGAGTGAGATATTCTTGTAAAGGATAATAGTTATCCTTGCGAGAACTCTTATTGTGTGTTATCAAGAGTTGAAAGAGGTTTCCTCGGTGAGGTTGTTCATCAAGAAGAACTCTTGGTGTGGTGTTATCAAGGGTTGAGGAAAGTTGCCTTGGTGAGGTTGTTCATCAAGAAGAACTCTTGGTGTGGTGTTATCAAGGGTTGAAGGAAGTTGCCTTGGTGAGGTTGTTCATCAAGAAGAACTCTTGGTGTGGTGTTATCAAGGGTTAAAGGAAGTTGCCTTGGTGAGGTTGTTCATCAAGAAGAACTCTTGGTGTGGTGTTATCAAGGGTTGAAAGAAAAAGTCTTGGTGAGGTTGTTCATCAAGCAAGTTGTAAAGATTTCTACAACTTAGTGGAAAGCTTAACTCGTAGAGCTAGGAACCCTAGACGTAGACAAGGTTTGTCGAACCACGTAAATTGAGTTTACACTCTCTCTATTCCTTTCTTCTTTATAACTTGTACTTTGGATTGTTCTTTATTTCTATTCTCTTGATTGCATTCTATTTTCATCTTCTTCACCTTTATTCTCAAAGAAGGAGTCAAATAATTTTGATCTTTCAAGAAAAGTTTTCTAAATCAGTTTTATAAATAAAAACCCAATTCACCCCCCCTCTTGGGTTGCCATACCTGGGTCAACACAGCTGTTGTATTGATACAATAGGGACTGTTCCAATGCCAAACGGATTGTTGACATTTGGTGTAGTGGGAGGAGGAGAAACAAAAACATTCACAAGCCACAGCCAGTTTGGGTAACTGGTTGAACTCTTGCCTGATGATAGTTTGAGTTATCCAAAATTTCACTATTTTATATACAATGTGTAAATGGAAGCATAGATACTATAAATGCGTAAAAGTAAGTTACAAACTGACATATAATTATCATAAACAGCCTATTCTAAGAAATGGTAATTTCTAATTTTACATAAAAATTCGTAAATAGGTTTGTAAAAGTCATAAATATACTTATAAAAGCCGTAAATGACTATAGAAAAGTCATAAACAATGTCACTTTTAATCCAAAGGAGAAATAACCATAAGTTAAATTAAAATACTTCTAATATTTTAGTAAGTAATATATACTACCGTGATAAAATTATTAAAGTGAATTTCAGATTCACTTTATTTTCTCCAATTTTATCACAATTTTAATTAATTTATACAATTAATTTATATATATTTATCTTAATTGAAGTTAATTTGATCCAAAATGTAAACACTCATTGGCATTTGATTTAGTAGTTATACAAAATCTAAAATACAACTTCTTCTACGCGTAGTTGATTGATTAGAAATCAATTTGATAAGTATTTATATGCATGCAAATCAATTAAACGTTAAAATCTCATAACAAATCGTGTTATTTTACCACAGATATATCTATTGAATTCAATAGAGATCATTGCTTTATAATATTTATGTTTCGTGTGTATCAATACTTGTATAATATTTTATACGTAATAAAGAAAGTTGAGACTCTATATAATATGCTCTCTTAATATATACCAACCACCGTGTTATTAGTTACTTTTTTACAAATTTAAATATTACAAATATTATTATTTCAATATGTGTTGCATATTTATAATAAGGACGAAATAACTTGGTGTAACATCTTGAAAATGAAAATTTTCCGTTAAAGTTGTGTACAATATTTAAAAATTATTTTAATATTATTAAGAAAATTATCTAATAAACTAAGTAATTACTTTTATATTTAGTTGGGTTTATTAATTCTTATCATATATGCACGTCAATAAATTAATTTATATTTTTTTCCATTATCTTAATTAAAAATAAATCATGTCCAAATTAAAATTTTCAACTTAGTTTGATTGATTAAGAAGTTATGCATCAAATTAACATTATAAATTTATTTACATAATTATCTTAATTAATTTCAATCTAATTTAAATTTTCTTTATATATATTTTGATTGGTTAACAATCAAATTAGTATAATATATTATTATAGTGAAACTACTATTAAATAGAAGGAATTTGTTCCACAAAGGTAGAGTTAAGGAATTAATTTTGATCACATATATACCATATGTTTACTCTGAGAAATTGATTTAATCTACAAAAAATGTTTACCCAATTATACAAATTTTAGAACAAAATTGTTTACCCAATTATAAACATTTAAATTAATTAAAATTATAATAAATTTTGGTATGCAAATTTTTTATTAAGTAAAATAAAATCACAACTGAAAATAATATATATAAATATAGATATATACATAAAACCATTTGTTTTCAGATATTTTAATTCAATATTAAACTAACAAATATGTCATTCATATTTTTGTATTTAAACCTATCCAGATTTCATTTTAATTTACACTTATTCAAATTTTACATAAAAACCAATCACCACCTCAAATAAAGAAAGGAGACAATTTTTTTTAATTATAAGTTATTTTACCAAAGTATTTTTATATGGAAGAATTATAATAAATTAACATGAAGATAATATAAATATTAAAAAAGATTCTAAGCAAATTCTATCAAAAGTAATCTAATACATAGAAAAAAATAAAAAAATAAGAAAATATTGATAGTTAATTTTACTAAAATAATATAATATTCCAGGAAAAAAATAAATAAACAAAATATATAAATATTAAGAAAATATTGAAAGTTAATTTCATCAAAGTAATCTGATATATTGAACGCTAAGGGACTAGCTAGAGTTCAGTCAATATAACTATACAAATGTTACTGCAGACATGGCAAGGGCAGGTGCATGGGCAAGTGGATGGGTGACGCTTGGCAAGATTCTGAGAGAAAAGACAAAAAATGATGAAATGATGAAGGCCTACTTCCGGTTTCGGCAACCGGCTGTGTTCCCGCCCAGGAGCAATAGTTTTGTCGCCCAAATAATGCGAATATTTTAAACACCATTTGAGAGAAATCACTGATAATGCGAATATTTTAATGATTATTTAGGAGAAATCACTATACACGGCTACCAAAATAGCCACTGTCAAAAGCACAAAGCAGTTTAAAACTCGTAATTGGGGAAAAAAATACGTAAAAGATTTTCTACTCGTGAAGAAGGCTTTAGTGGTTAAAAATAGGCTCTGGCTACAATATGTACGAAGGATCGGTACATGCATCACAGTTGTTACACTGCAACGAAACTGTAACTGTAGTTGTGGATTATTGACACGTGTCGAAAATCTAGGAGAGAAGACAAGGATGGAGTAAAGGGAACAACTGGTTTCAATCATCGGTTAAAGTCTTGCACAATTTTTATAGTTTTCCCCTAAAAAGAATATTATATTTATTGTAACAGGAATTAAACTAAACCCCTACTGTTTTCCAAAAACCCCTTATGTTACCAAAATTTTACGGTTTACAAAAAGCGGGTTGAAAATAAAATTTCGTAAAGTGGCAAATAAGAGTGTAAAAGTTATAAATTTTGATATAAAAATCGTAATATGATATAAAGATTTATAGATATTTTACTATTCACGAAGAGGGGTCAAAACAAGATTTCATAAAGCGGTAAAGAAAAGTGTAATAGTGGTAAATGTTGCTGTAAAAGTCGCAAATTTGGTGTAAAGGTTGTAAATATTTTACTATTTATAGAAAGGGGTCAAATTTCATGAAGTGGTTAAGAACAGTGTAAAAGTTGTAAATTTTGGTGCGAAAGTTTTAAATATTTTACTGTTCACAGAGAGGGGGTCAAATTTTATGGAGTGGTAAAGAAGAGTGAAAAAGTTATAAATTGTGGTGTAAAAATCGCAAAAATAATATAAAGAGTTGTAATATTCTACTGTTCACAAAAAGAGTTCAAAACAATAGTCCACGAAGTGGCAAATAAGATTGAAAAAGTTGTGAATTTTGGTTTAAAAGCCGTAAACATAATATAAAAACTTGTAAATTTTTTACTGTTCACAGAGAGGGGTCAAATTTTATGAAGGGATAAAGAAGAGTAAAAAAGTTGTAAATTTTGGTATAAAAATCGTAAAAATAATATAAAGAGTTGTAATATTTTACTGTTGATAGAGAGAGTTCAAAACAATATTATATGAAGTGATAAAAAAAGATTAAAAAAGTTGTAAATTATGGTATAAAAGTTGTAAACATAATGTAAAAAGTTGTAAATATTTTACTGTTCACATAGAGGGGTCAAATTTTATGAAGTTTTAAAGAAGAGTGAAAAAATTGTAAATTTTGGTGTAAAAATCGTAAAAATAATATAAAGAGTTGTAATATTTTATATTTTATGGAGAGTTCAAAACAATATTCCATGAAGTGGTAAAGAAGAGTAAAAAAGTTGTAATTTTGATACAAGCATCGTAAAAATGATATAAAGAGTTGTAATATTCTATTGTTCACAGAAAGAGTTCAAGACAATATTCCATGAAGTGGTAAAGAAGAGTGAAAAAGTTATAAATTTTGGTGTAAAATTCGTAAAAATAATATAAAGAGTTGAAATATTTTACTGTTGACAGAGAGAGTTCAAAACAATATTCCATAAAGTGGTAATGAAGAGTAAAAAAGTTGTAAATTTTGGCGTAAAAATTGTAAACATAATGTAAAAAGTTGTAAATATTTTACTGTTCACAAAGAAGGCCAAATTTTATGAAATGGTAAAGAAGAGTGAAAAAATTGTAAATTTTGGTTTAAAAATCGTAAAAATAATATAAAGAGTTGTAATATTTTACTGTTGACAGAGAGAGTTCAAAACAATATTCCATGAAGTGGTAAAGAAGAGTAAAAATGTTGTAAATTATGGTGTAAAAGTTGTAAACATAATGTAAAAAGTTGTAAATATTTTACTGTTCACATAGAGGGGTCAAATTTTATGAAGTTATAAAGAAGAGTGAAAAAATTGTAAATTTTGGTGTAAAAATCGTAAAAATAATATAAAGAGTTGTAATATTTTATATTTTTTGGAGAGTTCAAAGCAATATTCCATGATGTGGTAAAGAAGAGTAAAAAAGTTGTAATTTTGATGCAAACATCGTAAAAATGATATAAAAAGTTGTAATATTCTATTGTTCACAGAAAGAGTTCAAGACAATATTCCATGAAGTGGTAAAGAAGAGTGAAAAAGTTATAAATTTTAGTGTAAAAATCGTAAAAATAATATAATGAGTTGTAATATTTTACTGTTGACAGAGAGAGTTCAAAACAATATTCCATGAAGTGGTTAAGAAAGGTAAAAAAGTTGTAAATTTCGATGTAAAACTCATAAAAATATTATAAAGAGTTGTAATATTCTACTGTTCACAGAAAGAGCTCAAAACAATATTCCATGAAGTTGCAAAGAAGATTGAAAAAAGTTATAAATTTTGATGTAAAAATCGTAAAAATAATATAAAGAGTTGTAATATTTTACTGTTGACAGAGAGAGTTCAAAACAATATTCCATGAAGTGGTAAAGAAGAGTAAAAAAATTGTAAATTTTAGTGTAAAAGCCGTAAACATAATTAAAAAGTTGTAAATATTTTACTATTCACAAAGAGGGGTTAAATTTTATGAAGTGGTAAAGAAGATGAAAAAGTTGTAAATTTTGGTGTAAAAATCGTAAAAATAATATAAAGAGTCGTAATATTTTACTGTTTATAGGGAGAGTTCAAAACAATATTCTATGAAGTGGTAAAGAAGAGTGTAAAAGTTGTAAATTTTAGTATAAAAGTTGTAAATATAATGTAAAAAGTTATAAATATTTTACTGTTTACAGAGAGAGTTCAAAACAATATTCCATGATGATGTAAAGAAGAGTGTAACAGTGGTAAATTTGTGTGTAAAAGTAAAAAAATTTGGTGTTAAAGGTTGTAAATATTATACTTTTCACAAAGAACATTTCAAAAACAAAATTTCATAAAGTCGTAAAGAAGAGTGTAATAGTCAGATGTTTTGGTATAAAAATCATAAATTTGATGTTAAAGATTGTAAATAGTTTATTGTTTACAGAGGAGTCAAAACCAGAATTTCATGAAGTTGTAAAGAATAGTGTAATAGTGATAAATTTTGATGTAAAAGTCGTAAATATGATGTAAAAAGTTGTAAATATTTTACTGTTTCACAAAGGGGTCAAAACCAAATTTTGTGAAGTTGTAAAGAAGAGGGTAAAAGTTATAAATTTTGATGCAAAAATATTAATATGGTGTGAAAATTTGTAAAAATACTATTTGTTGAACAAGTAATTCGTCATGTCAACGATTGTTTACACTATATAATGACTATTTATTTAGCATTAAATTCGTAAACAAGAAGGAAAAGTTGTAAACAAAAGGATTGTCTTTAAACGTTGAGTTGAACTTTGAAGGGGTGTTGTCTTTTGAAAGCCATTATTTTCTAATATTTTGAACGGCTCAAAGAGCGCGTAGGCAGGAAAGAAATCCAAACATTTTTTTTTTCAGCATCCTACAATAATATTAAGGATAACAATTGAACTCATGGATAATATTGCGCAACTTAAGATTTATTTAACTTTTTTTATTTCTATTTTAAACCGATAGTTTAATTCCTGTAAATATAGCCTACGTACATAGAAAAACTTCTTTGTGCTCTAACCCCACTTTGAAATAATCCTTTGTGGCATAATTATCTTAACATAGTATATTTTTTAATTATTTAATAACATAATTAATTATATCAACATTTACTTAATCATTTTGGCACCCCAAAAATTAGCCAAAATCTTGTAATTAATCATGTTACTTTACCACACACGTAATCTAATGAATTCAATAGAGATCATTGCAACATAATATGCTTTGTATGTATCAATACTTGTACAATACTGCAAGACTTTGTATAACATGCCTTATTAATATTTACTAACCACCATGTTAATTAGATAATGCTTTTACAAACTTAAATATTAGAAGGATTATTATTTTAATATGTGCTACATATTTATAATAAGGACAAAATAGCTTTAGTGTGACATCTTCATAATAAAAATTACACATTAAAGTTCTATATAATTATTTATAAATTATTCTAATATAATTACGAAAATTATATAATAAACTAAGTTATTATAGTTATATTTAGATGGGTTTATCAATTCTTATTATACGTGCACATCAATAAATTAATTTATGATTTTTTTTTCAAACTTATCTTAACTAAAATAAATCCAATTCAAATAAAATTTTTCAATTTAGCTTGATTGATTAATAAGTTATGAATCAAATTAACATTATAAATTTATTTACATAATGATCTTAATTAATTTCAATCTAATTTGAAATTTGTATACATGTATTTTAATTGGTAATAATCAAAATAGTATAATATTTTGTTAAATTTAATATGATATTAAATAGAAGGAATTCGTTCTGCCTAAAAGTAGAGTTGAAGAATTAATTTTTTTCATATATGCCACTTGTTTACTTTGAGAAATTAATTTCATATACAAATTTTGAAATAAATATGAATTGATATCTAATATACTTAATTACTGAACATAGATAAAATTTTTAAAATTCTATATTTATTTTGATTGATTAGTAGATTAGTAATCAAATTAAATATATGTTTATTTATTTCACATTTTAATTTTTTTAAATAAATTTCTATGATTAATTCCATATTATGAATTTATCTTTATTCATCTTAATTTTATTTGCTCTACTTTATAATTATTTATTGAATTATTTTATTTCTTTCTAATATTAGTTATAGATAACTTAATATAAGTGATACAGTATTATTTTTTATGGAAAATAATTTGAACGAATTAAATAAAAGTTATTAAATTATAATTATGGATGGTTTTGACATAATTTTGTCAAAGTTTAAATTTCAAAGATGTATTACATATAAAATATAAATATATTGCATTTCATATTAAAAGAATGAATGCCAAACTCCACTTATTTAATTATGTTATTTTAAAGTATAAAATTACAAGAAACATATTAAATTGTAGCGTTTACAAAATATTATTATGTTAACTACCAAAATTTATTTATTATAATTTTTTTAGATATCTTGCTTAGCATTACTTACAATATCTTACAGGTTGACAAGGAATATGGAATGAAGTTTTGTTACAATGAATGTCTATTATAATTATTTATAAATTAATTTAATATAATTATAAAATCGCATAAGGCATATTTTTGTTATTTATCTTTAAAATGTTTTTATTAAGAAAAAATTGTATGTTTAGTAAAAATTTGAGTTTCATAATACACTTGACATAATATCCAATACCAAAATATAATTAAAGTAAAAAATTGTAAACTCATGAGTTGCCTATAAAAGATTAAAAATTATTTCTTTACCAATAATTAATTTTTCATTAAAATTACTTTTTTACCCTTCATTATAGATTTGAGTATGCCCCAAATATATAAATTTTATATTTAATCATATCTTAATATATGTAACTCAATTGTAATGAAAATGCAACAATAATAAGCTTTCATACAAATACATTATCCACAACAAAAATTCATCATTGATCCATTATTTACAAGCACTTTGACGAGTTACAAGTCATCATACCATAACAACAAATTTAACAAGCATTAAATTTGAAATTGTAATTTTCCCAAACTAACGTATTCAATACACCTTTCAATATCCAAAACCTATAACAAAATTATAAATTAGATTAGAAGTCATAAAAATTTTCCAACAAAACATAAAACTACAAGAAAAAATTATTTCACCAAAGCAAATACCTGAAACAATGAAAAACTAAAAACAAAGGAACCTAAGACAAAATATAATCATTTGTATAAGATTTATAAAATAAAATTATTTCATCAAAGCTAATAGAAAATAAAATCATTTCATCAATGCCTAAAAACAATGAAGTAGCGGCAAATCTAATGCATCCCATATGAAAGAAAACAATGGACTGGAGAAATATCCAACACCTCCTCTATCCAAAATAAAATTTCCAAATTTAAAGGTTCATTAATTATAGTATGTGCATCCAAAGACTTTCATATGGGATGGTTTTAATGCACAAAACCTAATAGTTCATATGAATAGCCAAGATTAAGAGGGAGAAAAAAGCAAGAGAGTTAATACAACCTATCCTGCATATGCATGCAATAGTTTGGAGAAATTGTTTTTGTTTGACGTCCTTTAAGGAACGGCTTACAAAGATTCTATAGCCAACCTCATCACATAGACCATGTCTAAACAATAAATGCATTTTCTACTGGGTACAAGACCTTCATTCAATAAATTTATTTATTCTTTAGTATGAAAATCAAGATTAATTCGTACACCATAATTCTCTGTCAACAAAGTTGCCGTCGCAACCATAGCAGGCATCTTCGTATACACGCATCATCCCACCCCATTATTGGAGGAATTGATCTGTCTACGAGATCAAGATGTGTGGAAGCGTGATGTATGAGGTATAGCTTTAACAATATGTCATTCAAACAGATTAATTTATACCATGAAAAAATAAAAATTTCTTCAATATTTGCATTGCAAATTCTATTGATATCTACAAAGAATAAGAAATACTTGAAGAAATAGCAAGCAACCCGATACGTTTGAAACTTTCAATCTTTTGTACCTCATAACACTTTCACGAAGGGTACTGAAACAAAGGTGGGACCAGTTTAGTTCACTGATCTTTCCAACATCTTTTACAATATGTAAGTAAGAAGCCTTAACATGCGTTGTTGATGTTGGACATAGTAATGTGCCCAATGCAAACAAAATAAAGGACAGGAGGAAATCATCGTCCACACATGTGCTGTTTCACATAATCTCTGCAAGAGAAGCAAGCCATATGCCACTTGACGTGCAGCTATACCTACTTCGTAGATTTGCAATGTCAGATTCAGGACCTGCCAAGCGAACGGCAAACCCTCTATTGGTAATGGCCATTGTTTTTGCGACGGTCTCTTCATTTATAGGTAATTCAATGTTGTTCACCAGCAATCTACATGACACCAGATTCCAATTGTCTACAAGCATCCGACATAAAGATCGTCTCAATCCACCCTTCGAACACTGGACCCAAAACCAATACAGGTCACTGCCTCTTTCTGAACATTGTCAGACCAGAAACATCGCACAAAACGCTCTAAACTACAAATTGTATACATATGTCTCCTATCTGTGGATTCGTGTTCGACATTATTGTCATGTGATTCATTGCAGTCTTCCTCCACCACATACGACATCGAGGGGCCAGCCGCCGTATGTTCCTAAATAAACTTGCTCCTCTCAATTTGCCCGCTACGTGACAGCTGTTCACGACAAAGGAAAAGTTACAACACACAAATCATTAACAGTATATTGACATAAACAGGTCAATGCACTTCATGCATATACCTTTCAAAACTTATAACTGTTGTGGGCGGACACATTATAATCAAATCAGACTTGTGGTCTAATTGAATATGTCCATTTCCCATTCATTCGACAACTTTCTATAATGACGACTTTTGCATTGATGATATGTTATATGACAATGAAGATTACATACCTTTCTCATTCTTACTGCACGTGTTTTGTCGCAAGTACTATTTGTTGAGCTTCTTGCAGTCTTCATTGCTTTCCCTCCTATGTATCCACTCTAATACGTGACTGTCAAATGTGACATCTACCCATCTGGAAATTATATAAGGACCCCGTTTCATTATGCTACCTACATATTAAGTGGCTTACCTGATGAACTATGAAATATGCTGCTTAGTTGTTAGTTACATCGACCATCGCTCTATTAATACCATTCACCTATGAATGCCATGGCAAAATAAATATTGGGTACATGTAAAGAACAAAAAACATAATTATTTACATGCAATTACATAAGTGAAGCAAAATAATTACGAATTCTTAAATAATTTAGCCACATGCACGTATTGGTAAGAGACGATATATCTTGCTACACTACATTTAGATCAAACGTTTCATAGCACGCACAAGGAAGAGACATTATGTGTCAAGCTTTTTATTTTTCCACTACTGGAAAACTGAAAACATTGCAGACAAACTAATGATGAATTAAAATGCTGCATGGACATACAAATGTAAATATCCATGCACACACATGTATATACACAAAGGTGACTTAACCTGTGCATGTGAGGAGCAATTTACGATTCTCAAACTGCAGGGTTGCTCATGCATTACGACTCTAGGTATTAATTCATTCATTACAAATACTGTAGAACAAAAACCTGTGCCAGAACGGAGTACTTCACGTGTTCATCCACTAATAACTTCTAAACTCCTATGCATACATTTCTAGTCCAAACATTTTGTATCAATGAACATCAAATGAATTCAAATTTCGTCTGCCCACATTAACCAACATGATGCTGATGTTCCGTATGGAGATGACGGGAATAGCAGAAAAATATGATTCATAATACTTAATACGTACAAAATCCACCTCATATGATCAATAAAAACAAGCAGGTGCTAGGGCAGACAATGGCCACAATTGTATAATCAAAGCCGAAATGAGTTTTTACCATTGTCGGTGAACAAGGTATATCCAAAAAAAGTACTTACTTCGACAGATCACCATCACATCTCTCACAGCTGAAAAACAAATCGTAACAGGGAATTGTTGTTGACCCAAGTATGGCAACCCAAGAGGGGGGGTGAATTGGGTTTTTATTTATCAAAACGGATTTGTAAAACTTTTCTTGAAAGATCAAAATTAGTTTACTCTTTCTTTGAGAATGAAGATGAAGAAGATGAAATTAGAAGTTATCAAATATGTAATCAAGAGAATAATAATAATGAACAATCACAAGTGCAAGTAAATGTAAAGAGTATAGGGATAGAGAGAGTGCAAACTCGGTGTACGTGGTTCGGCAAACCTTGCCTACGTCCACGGGCTCTTAGCTCCACGAGCTAAGCTTTCCACTAAGTTGTAGAAATCTTTACAACTTGCTTGATGAACAACCTCACCAAGACTTTTTCTTCAACTCTTGATAACACCACACCAAGAGTTCTTCTTGATGAACAACCTCACCAAGGCAACTTCCTTCAACCCTTGATAACACCACACCAAGAGTTCTTCTTGATGAACAAACTCACCAAGGAAAGAGTTCTCTCAAGGATAACTTTTATCCTTTACAAGAAGATCTCACTCTCACCACAATACAAAAACAAAGAAAATTTCTACAACAAAAGTACAACTCTCTTCAAAGAGTAGATAAAGAATATAAAAGCTCTCTAGACTTGATATTTCTCTTTTTTTTTTGCTTGATAAAATGCTTCTCTTGCACTTCTTGAATGCATGGGGAAGGGCTCCTTTTATAGGCAAATGAGATGAACTTAATCAAGTGAAGACACCATCTCTAAATTTTCTGCCCACCATAAAAACCGTAATCTTGTCTACCATTTTTGTCAATGTTTCGTTTGAAATTTGAAAATCTAAAAAACATAAAATATCTACACATTTGAATAAGCTTTCTAACGCATCAAGAATCAAGTCATTTGGATATCTGTAGCTCAAGATATGGCCAAAACACCATTCGGTGCTCATGTGACTTGTTTTTCTTTCTTGTGTCAGTCCACCAAATTGAATGATAATTCTGTCAGCCTTCCGTTTGAAATTTGAATTTATTCAAAACATAAAAGATATGAATATTTGAATAATATTTCCAAAAAATTAATAATCAAAGTATTTGGATATCTCTATCTTAAGATATGGCCAAAACACCATTCGGTGCTCATGTGAGTTGATTTTTCTTCTCTGTGTCAGTCCACCGAATTGCATGTCAATTATGTCAGCCTTCCATTTGAAATTTGAATTTATTCAAACATATGAAATGTTCTTCATTAGGTCATCTTTCCAATTCCATAAGAATCAAGTCATTTTGATTTTTCTAGCTCAAGATATGTCCAAAGGAGTATTCGGTGCTCATGTCAGCTGCTTCCATTTGTCTTTCAACTTGCATGATGATTTAGACAACCTTGCACTTGAAATTTGAATTTTATTAAAACATATGAAATGTTATAAATTGAGTAAGCTTTCTAAAGGCTCAAGAATCACATCATTTGGATATTTGTAGAAATATATATGACCAATTGATTGAACATTGCTCATGTGTCATATTCCTTGAGTCAATCCTTGTTCTTAAACTTTGGTGCCTTTAACATGTAGTCTTCTCCTTAGCTTCCACACTTCATTTTAATAAGCCTCTTCTTGATTTTAAAATTATTTCAATGATCTTACTCTTGCACATAAATAAACATGTTAGTAAATCTTAATTAATCAATGTGTATTGTTATCATCAAATTATCATGTAGCCTTAGGGCTAACAATCTCCCCCTTTTTGATGATGACAAATCATTGATTGCTTTAAAATATAATCTAAAATCAAGAATGAAAATAAAAATCAACAATAAGAAAAAAGAATGGCACTTGTTATAAATATAAGCAATCCAACTATTTCTCCCCCTTTTGTTATCATCAAAAAAATGTAATCAAATTAACTACTCACCCTAAATATATTCTCCCCCTTAACATATGCTATCATATTAAAGCAAAATTAAGACATATCCAACATGCCTAATTCTCTTCTAATTATGCTAAATCTATCTTGACTAAGGGTTTTAGTAAATATATCGGCTAATTGTTTATCGGTGGGAACAAATTCTAAAGAAATATTACCTTTTTGCATATGATCTCTAATAAAATGATGTCTAATCTCTATATGCTTAGTCCTAGAGTATTGTATGAGATTTTTTGAAATGTTGATGGCACTGGTATTGTCACATTTGATGGGAATATGATCAAATACCACACCATAATCTTTTAAAATTTGTTTCATCCAAAGAGATTATGCACAACAACTTCCTACTACAATATACTCGGCTTCCGCGGTTGATAAGGCAACAGAATTTTGTTTTCTACTAAACCATGAGACTAATGCATGTCCTAGAAAATGGCAAGAGCCACTAGTGCTCTTTCTATCAAGAATACTTCCAGCAAAGTCCGCATCGGAATAACTAATTAGATCAAAATTATCACACTTAGGATACCAAAGAACTAGATTTATGGTTCCAAGAAGATATCTAAATATCCTTTTGACAGCCTTAAGGTGAGATTCCTTTGGACAAGACTGAAATCTAGCACACATACACACACTAAACATAATATCAGGTCTATTAGCAGTTAAATACAAAAGAGAGCCAATCATACCTCGATATTTTGTTACCTCAACATCTTTTCCTTTCTCATCTTTGTCAATCTTGGTTAATGTACCCATAGGTGTGTTATATGTCCTTGAATTATCCATGCCAAACTTCTTGAGAAGATCTCTTGTGTATTTAGCTTGATTAATGAAGATCCCATCTATTCATTGCTTGATTTGAAGTCCAAGGAAGAAATTTAATTCTCCCATTAAGCTCATTTCAAATTCTTGTTGCATGCACTTGGAAAATTTCTCACACATAGCGACATTAGTAGCACCAAATATAATATCATCAACATAGATTTGAACAATTAATAAATCATCATTTTTTGTTTTAACAAAAAGAGTAGTATCAACTTTTTTCATTTCGAAACCATTATCAATGAGAAATTTGCCCAATATATCATACCATGCTCTTGGTGCTTGTTTCAAGTCATAAAGTGCCTTTTTGAGTTTGAAAACATGGTTTGAAAAATCATGATTTTGAAAACCAAGAGGTTGCTCTACATATACTTCCTTCATAATGTAACCATTTAAAAATGCACTTTTGACATCCATTTGATATAATGTAAATTTTTTATAACATGCAAATGCACACAACATTCTAATTGATTCTAATCTAGCAACCGGTGCAAAGGTTTCCTCATAATCAATACCTTCTTCTTGATTGTATCCTTGAGCAACAAGTCTAGCTTTGTTTCTAATAATGGTGCCATTTTCATCTACTTTATTTCTAAAATCCATTTAGTGCCTATAATAGAATGATTTTTGGGTCTAGGGACTAATTCCCAAACTTGATTTCTTTCAAATTGGTTCAATTCTTCTTGCATAGTCAAAATCCAACTTTCGTCATTTTCGGCTTCTTTAAAAGTTTTTGGTTCAAATTGAGAGACAAATGCAAAATGATTACAAAAGTTCTTAAAAGAAGATCTAGTTTTCATACCTTGTGATGGTTCACCAATAATGAGATCTTTAGGGTGAGTTTTTGCATACCTCCATTCCTTTGGTAATTCTTGGGAAGAATCATTTACTTCCTCAAGCTTTTCTTGTTGAAATTGTAATTCATCCTGGCTCTTTTCATCAAGTCTTGATTCCTTGATTTGCCTTTCTACCTCAACAATATCATCATCTAAATTCTTTGAAGAAATAACATTAGTTTCATCAAATTCAACATGCATAGATTCTTCATTAGTAAGAGTCTTTTTGTTAAAAACTCTATATGCTTTACTATGGTTGGAGTAGCCAACAAAAATTCCAACATCGTCTTTTGCATCAAATTTTTCAAGGTTATCCTTATGTTTAAAATAAAACATTTACATCCAAAAACTTTAAAAAATCCAATGTTGGGTTTTCTTCCTTTCCAAAGTTCATAAGAAGTTTTCTTTATTATAGCTCTAATATGGACTCTATTGATTATAAAGCATGCGGTATTAACGGCTTCGGCCCAAAAATATTTTGGCAAATTATTTTCAAGTAACGTGGTCCTAGCCATTTCTTGGATAGTCCTATTTTCCCTCTCAACAACACCATTTTGTTGTGGAGTTCTAGGTGAGGAAAAATTATGCTCAAAACCATTTTCATCACAAAGATTTTCAAATGCAACATTGTCTACTCCACCACCATGATCACTCCTAATGGATACAATAGAATACCCTTTTTGATTTTGAACTCTTTTTGCAAATTTTGAAAAAGCTTGTATGGCCTCATTTTTAGTTTTCAAGAATAACACCCAAGTGAATCTTGAATAATCATCCACAATAACAAAAAACATAATACTTTCCACCAAGACTTTGAGTTCTTGATGGTCCAAATAAATCCAAATGAAGTAATTGTAGAGGTTTATTTTTTGAAATAAATTTCTTTTGTTTAAAAGAAGTTCTCACTTGTTTTCCAAATTGACAAGCATCACAAATCTTATCTTTTTCAAATTTTATTTTTGGAAGACCATCAACTAAATCATTTTTAGAAATTTTTGAAATTGTGTCCATTCTAGCATGACCTAACCTTCTATGCCATAACCAAGCATCATGATTAACAATGAAACAATTTTCTACATGATCATTAACATCAATATCAATTGTATAAATATTACCACATCTATTACCAACAAATAATGTGTTATTGTTACTAACATCCTTAATCACACATCTATTAGGCTCAAAAGTAACAAAATATCCCTTATTCACACAATTGACTAATGCTAATCAATCTGTTTTAACCATGAACAAGCAAAACATCTTTAATAATAGGTGAAAAAGGGTTACCAATATCACCATGTTCGATTACCCTTCCTTTGGCATTATCACCAAAGGTCACATATCCTCCTTTCCTCATGATTAATCTTGAAAACTTGGAGGCATCTCCGGTCATATGCGTTGAGCATCCACTATCTAAGTACCACTTGTGTTTGCCACTCCTTTGTCTCTACAATCAACATTCAAGGAGTGACTTTTTGGTACCCAAAAGTTCTTGGGTCCTTGGTTTAGTTTATGGTACTTTTTGGAACCCTATTTGTTTTCAAACTTAGATTCGTCTTTAATAATAGCAAGAATGTACTTTTGTGATCCCCTTTTCTTCCACAAATAAGTCATGAATGATTAGGATTTATTTCTAGAAATGCATGAGCAAAATAATTTTAAAGACTTTTGTTTTTATGAGTTTTATATCCTAAACCTCTTTTATCAAAAACACACCTTTGGGTTTGTAACATAGAATTCAAATTTTTTGTGCTTTTTGTAAAACTATCAACAATATTTCTTAAGTCATTATTTTCCTTTTTCAAAATAGCATTTTGTTTCTCCAATTTATCAAAATCCTTTTGTTTTAAAATGTCATTTTCAGTTTTTAATAAATGTATTTGACTTTCCAAACTTTCAAAATCTTTTTGCTTTAAATTTTCATTTTCATTTTCTAAAGCTTCATTTATTTCTACCACCTCTTCTAATTGAGATAACATGATTTTTGACTTCTTTTTGAAAGCATTAATTTTTGAATTTTGCTTATCAACTTGCACATGTAAATTTTGGAATGCTTCAAGTAATTCATCATATGAAAGTTTAAGATCATAGTTTCGAATACTTACCTCATCTTCACTTAAAGCCATGAAGCACATGTTTGCCACTTCGCAATCTTCTTCTTCACGGTGAGCTAGCTTCACTATCATCCCAATTTGTGGCTTTCATTGGCTTTGGATTTCTTGTTTTGACTCTTGAAGTAAGGACAATCCATCTTTACATGTCCCGATTTCTTGCACTCATAGCAAATGACTTGATCATTTTTCTTATCTTGCTTTGAGCTTTGCCCTTTGTACTCCCTTCTAGAATTCTTCTTGAATCCTTGGTTTCTTCTAATCATCCTTTTTAGCTTTCTTGTGATGAATGCAACATCTTCATCATCTCCTTCATCGTCGGACTCATCATCTTCTTTTGTTGAAGATTTGAAAGCGATATTTTTCTTTTTCTTGAAATCTTCTTCATTCTCCTTCAAGGTGATTTCATGAGTCATGAGAGAACCCATAAGTTCTTCTAATGGTAGTTTGGTGAGGTCCTTTGCTTCTTGAATTGCCGTCACCTTTGGCTCCCAAGATTTTGGTAGACACCTAAGAATCTTTCTCACCATTTCACATTAGAATAAGATTTACCAAGAGATTTCAAACCATTGACAATATCCGTAAATCTAGTAAACATTTCAGAAATTGATTCATCCGATTTCATCTTAAAAAGCTCATAACTATGAACTAGCATACTAATTTTGGGTTCTTTAACTTGACTAGTTCCTTCATGAGTTACTTCAAGTGTGTGCCATATTTCTTGTGCCGTAGAACAAGTAGAAATTCTATTAAACTCATTTCTATCTAGAGCATAATACAACACATTCATAGCTTTAGCATTCAAACTCAATTTCTTTTTATCATCTTCACTAAACTCTTTAGGTTCTTTAAGCACGCATTCCCCATTTTCAATTTTGGTAGGAACAAAAGGTCCTTCCAAAACAATAGACCCCAAATCATAATCAACAGATTTCAAGAAAATACTCATTCTAGTTTTCCAATAAGAGTAATCACTTCCATTAAAAAATGGAGGTCTAGAGATAGAAAGCCCCTCAACATATGAAGATGAATTAAAAGTTGCCATAGCTTAAAAATCGATTAAGATTAAAAAAATTGAGCAACCTTGCTCTGATACCACTTGTTGACCCAGGTATGGCAACCCAAGAGGGGGGGTGAATTGGGTTTTTATTTATCAAAACAGATTTGTAAAATTTTTCTTGAAAGATCAAAATTAGTTTACTCTTTCTTTGAGAATGAAGATGAAGAAGATGAAATTAGAAGTTATCAAATATGTAATCAAGAGAATAATAATAATGAACAATCACAAGTGCAAGTAAATGTAAAGAGTATAGGGATAGAGAGAGTGCAAACTCGGTGTACGTGGTTCGACAAACTTTGCCTACGTCCACGGGCTCTTAGCTCCACGAGCTAAGCTTTCCACTAAGTTGTAGAAATCTTTACAACTCGCTTGATGAACAACCTCACCAAGACCTTTTCTTCCAACTCTTGATAACACCACACCAAGAGTTCTTCTTGATGAACAACCTCACCAAGGCAACTTCCTTCAACTCTTGATAACACCACACCAAGAGGTCTTCTTGATGAACAAACTCACCAAGGAAAGAGTTCTCTCAAGGATAACTTTTATCCTTTACAAGAAGATCTCACTCTCACCACAATACAAAAACAAAGAAAATTTCTATAACAAAAGTACAACTCTCTTCAAATAGTAGATAAAGAATATAAAAGCTCTCTAGACTTGATATTTCTGTTGTTTTTTTTTTTGCTTGATAAAATGCTTCTCTTGCACTTGTTGAATGCATGGGAGAATGGCTCCTTTTATAGGCAAATGAGATGAACTTAATCAAGTGAAGACAGCATCTGCAAATTTTCTACCCACCATAAAAACCGTAATATTTTCTACCATTTTTGTCAATGTTTCGTTTGAAATTTGAAAATCTGAAACACATAAAAGATCTGCACATTTGAATAAGCTTTCGAATGCATCAAGAATCAAGTCATTTGGATATCTGTAGCTCAAGATATGGCCAAAACACCATTCGGTGCTCATGTGACTTGATTTTTCTTTCTTGTGTCAGTCCACCAAATTGAATGATAATTCTGTCAGCCTTCCGTTTGAAATTTGAATTTATTCAAAACATAAAAGATATGAATATTTGAATAAGGTTTCCAAAAAATTAAGAATCAAAGTATTTGGATATCTCTATCTTAAGATATGGCCAAAACACCATTCGGTGCTCATGTGAGTTGATTTTTCTTCTTTGTGTCAGTCCACCGAATTGCATGTCAATTATGTCAGCCTTCCATTTGAAACACCACACCGAATTGCTTGATGAACAACCTCACCAAGACCTTTTCTTCCAACTCTTGATAACACCACACCAAGAGTTCTTCTTGATGAACAACCTCACCAAGGCAACTTCCTTCAACTCTTGATAACACCACACCAAGAGTTCTTCTTGATGAACAAACTCACCAAGAAAAGAGTTCTCTCAAGGATAACTTTTATCCTTTACAAGAAGATCTCACTCTTACCACAATACAAAAACAAAGAAAATTTCTACAACAAAAGTACAACTCTCTTCAAATAGTAGATAAATAATATAAAAGCTCTCTAGACTTGATATTTCTGTTGTTTTTTTTTTTTGCTTGATAAAATGCTTCTCTTGCACTTGTTGAATGCATGGGAGAATGGCTCCTTTTATAGGCAAATGAGATGAACTTAATCAAGGGAAGACACCATCTCCAAATTTTCTGCCCACCATAAAAACCGTAATCTTGTCTGCCATTTTTGTCAATGTTTCGTTTGAAATTTAAAAATCTGAAAAAAAAATAAAAGATCTGCACATTTGAATAAGCTTTCCAACGCATCAAGAATCAAGTCATTTGGATATCTGTAGCTCAGGATATGGCCGAAACCCCATTCGGTGCTCATGTGACTTGATTTTTCTTTCTTGTGTCAGTCCACCAAATTGAATGATAATTCTGTCAGCCTTCCGTTTGAAATTTGAATTTCTTCAAAACATAAAAGATCTGAATATTTGAATAAGCTTTCAAAAACATTAATAATCAAAGCATTTGGATATCTCTATCTTAAGATATGGCCAAAACACCATTCGGTGCTCATGTGAGTTGATTTTTCTTCTCTGTGTCAGTCCACCGAATTGTATGTCAATTATGTCGGCCTTCTGTTTGAAATTTGAATTTTTTCAAAACATATGAAATTTTCTTCATTAAGTAATCTTTCCAATGCCATAAGAATCAAGTCATTTTGGTTTTTCTAGCTCAAGATATGTCCAAAGGAGTATTTGGTGCTCATGTCAGCTGCTTCCATTTGTCTTTCAACTTACATGATGATTTGGACAACCTTGCACTTGAAATTTGAATTTCATTAAAACATATGAAATGTTATAAATTGAGTAAGCTTTCAAAGGCTCAAGAATCACATCATTTGGATATTTGTAGAGATATATATGACCAATTGATTGAACATTACTCATGTGTCACATTCCTTGAGTCAATCCTTGGTCTTAAACTTTGGTGCCTTTAACATGTAGTCTTCTCCTTAGCTTCAACACTTCATTTTAATAAGCCTCTTCTTGATTTTAAAATTATTTCAATGATCTTACTCTTGCACATAAGTAAACATGTTAGTAAATCTCAATTAATCAATGTGTATTGTTATCATCAAAATTATCATGTAGCCTTAGGGCTAACAATTGTTACATTGTACTCTATTTTTAGGAACAGCATCATTCTCACGCGTCAATATTAAAAATTACTTATTACTGTCCACAATTTTGTTACATGAACAGTGATCAAACAATATAACTTCGTCCTCACATAAAACGCCATAACACACTTTTCAATTAAGCATTGAGTCATAAATATATAAAAGGTTTATAGTTAAAGCACTGACCTCTGGTTTTGAGGGAGCAAAATTCTAAAATGTCACCAGTGAATACAACACAGGAACACCCACAACAGTTAAAAGAGTCAAGAAAGATCTGAAGATAAAAACAAGAAAAGGACTAAGATCCAGAGAAAGATAATAGAGATCAGAAAATATTCTCAAAGAAAATTGTTATAATTTTATCATGTAGATGAACAAGGCAAGACCAAACATAGTAGGTCATGTTAACCACCAAACATAGGTAGGTCATGTTAACCATCTTGGAAATTGAGGTTCATGTAATCCCACTGAAAATTGAAACTTTTACCTCCCACAGAGCGTAAGCCTACAATACTTTGATAATAGCACTTAAATATATGGCAAATCTTTCATGTACAACTAAAACCAGATGAAAAAACTGCATCAGCATCCAAGCTGCTGATTCCTATATCATTATGTTTATTAAGGGGAAGCATGCATTCTGACATTCTCCCAACAATTTGGTGTACTCAATTAATCCATCATTGCATCTGAACTTTCCATATCTTTACCACAAATTAGCTTACCAACTGGCCTTGAGAGTGGTGATGAAGAACCGTGAGCCGTTGGAATTAGGTCCTGAATTCACCATGGAAACAATACCTAAAAGAAAATTATAGATCACTTGAGTTAAGCAACGATAGAAGCTAGAAAGAAGTACCCTCCAAAATCAAGAAAAATTTAAAAGCTTCAGATATGTAGAAGCTGTCCATGGTTCACATATAAAGCAAATAAAATAAAATAAAATATTACACATTAGATCACCTGCATGTGAATGCTTAATCTTAAAATCCTCATCAAGAAAGGTACCACCATGGATAGACTACTTCCTTTTCCATCACCACGAACTATATCTCCACCTTGAATCACAAACCCAGATATTATATGATGAAATGGTGCTCCCTCATAGTGGAGGGGTTTCCCATTTGCCCCCTCGCCTTTTTCCCCAATGTCAGTAAGTGACTCAGTGGGATTCTTAAATGCTCGCGGGGTATTATTTCCTTGGAAAGGTGCTGTAGAGTGGAGAGTTTGTGTGGGAGTGGTGGGAAAGTGGTGGGCATATGGGATCCTCTCTTTGTTTATTTTATTTAATTGTTTTAATAAAAGGATTAAGAGGGCTTAAACATGGTCTACTTGAATAACTATGCAAACCTGTTTGATTTCTCTAAACCGTTGTTATCAAGCCATGATACATCCTTAAGAAGAGGACCCCATGAAAGCTGCATATTGAAATTTTAAAGAATTAGAAAAAAAAGTTAAATTTGAATAAATACAAGCATTCCAGACTGCAAATTGATAGAGTTTTGGAATTGAACTATTTGAACAAACTACTTACCACAAAATCCTCTAGAGCTATCCAACTATCTCACAAAGCAACTTTTAGATAGAGAACAATAGAATTGGTCAACTTCTATGGCTTTCAGAGCTGATAATCTAAGAGTGGCTGCAAATTTTCCTCATAGGACTCTACCACTATGTACAGAGGACTCTTTTTGGGGCTACTCAATTTTTTAAATAGCCCCTCCAATATTGTACTTAAATCAGTCGCTGCTTCATCATCAATTTTTACAAACAACTTTGCATCCTCACATAACTGTATCGTGCTCCAACTGCTAGATTGTATCCTCCAATAACTCACCAAAGCAAAAAATTGAGAACTTCCATAGAAGTTGTCTCGCTGTCAATAAAGGTCATGTCCCTTACTTGCTTAAAACTACGAGTTCGCAAGTAATCTGATGCCATAGCTTCAAACCAACGCCCAGCTTGCGTGTAATGCCCTACTGGAGAACACAACACGTTTTGCACCTTACAAACCCACAGCCTGCAAAACCCACTGCTAGCGCATGGCGCTATAGTAGGATAAGTATGTTGCCAAGGCGTGCTCTCCAAGATCGAGGTTTATAAACGACGAAGGAACAAGTTCAAAATCAGAAATGCACTTTTTACTCTACCGGAACAACAGGTTACCCGTAAAAGTGGCTTAAAGTATCTTTCTCAACCACAACCGTTAGATTACATATTTAAATTAACTCTTGATTTGACGGCCCATAAACCTGCTGTATGCATACGTCTGCTGGACTGCAGTCTGACTCGTTAGTTAGAAGCTTGAACTTGGGACTAATTAGCTCCAAAGTCTTGAATAATTATTATTGGATATCATGTACCGTGATGGTTTGCTATCTATATCAATAAAAAAAATCCACAGTGCCACAATATTTAATGCTTTAATTACGTGTAGATCTTTTAAAATTAAACATGATATATACGTGAATTTTATTATAATATAAATGTGAACATTATGCTAAAATGAACGTAAATAAAGTATTCAAAACGAAAAGCAATGAAAGTATTGAGTGGAGTGGGAAGAAATATCACTCCACTCACATATCTCTCTGTTATATTTACGTTAGGGGACTATTAATTATACAAGTTTTTGCAGCCCAATTTAGCCAATGGAAATTTGCTCTAAGGACCAAGTAAAAGTTGCTGAAACTTTGAATCAATTAAATATGTGCGTCCATTATCAAACCAATAACTTGCTGCCACTTCTACTTGCTTTGCGTGGTGAAGCAACATAATAATCAAGTTTAATCTTCTAACTTCCTTAAATGCTAGCTTTGTCTAATCTTTAGCCGTGGAATTGCACCAAGGTTAGAGCCAATGGGAAATTGCCTTGAACAGATCCAATAGGGCTTGACTGTCTAAGTATATATGCATCTCATTTGACGCCAAGTGGTGGAAAATTCGCTAACGACTTTGCAACAAATTTTTATTAATTCAAGCTACCACATCATGGTAGTGATATGATATTCCATTGATATTTTAGACTTTATTAGATTGAGATTCTCTGAATGGCTTCTAATCTAGTAGTATATTAAGCGGATGCTGTGAAAATAAGGAGCTTCGGTTGTGATGTAAAAATAATAAGTTTTTAAGAGAAGTTGCAAAATGTTTTATAAACTAGCTTTTAAAAACTATTTTACTTTTCAAGAGTAGGATAAATTTGTGTTACTATTGCTATAAATTTGTTTGGGAGGTACTATTGCTATAGTTTTTATTATATCCAAATTACTAAAATAAACATGTGCATTGTCCTTTATAATATTTAACTATTAATATTTATATTATTTTGTTAATTATTTCAAGCAAGTTCTGCATAAATTATTTTATATGAATAACAATAATAATTTATAATATTAAAAAATGTATGCTTATTTTTTTAAATTTTTGTAAAAATATATCATTATATAGTTTATATAAAAGTTTATGTTATAATTTTTAATTTAATACCAAAGCCAAAATAATTTAAAACTAATATTATAATATCAAAATAGATCCCTTTGTTCATGAAATAATTTAAATTTTATACACACATATTATAAATTTACATAATATGAATTTATATTCTGTATATATATATATTTTTAACTATATTGTATAAATATATACTCATAAATAAAAAATAGAAAAATTATATTCACAAATAAAATAATTAAAAAATATTTTTAAATATTTTATTCATAAAAAATTATTCAATTAAATAACTTATTATGAAATTTGAAAATAATTGAAAAAATAAAACAATTTGAAAAAAATTAAAAATTAAAAAATTTGCCCGAGGAGTTACGGTCCGTCGTTGGAGTCGATTGCTGACCACCATCGATATGGCGCGTTCGGTTATCTATAGGTACGGGAGTGATCGTCGGAAATTGATTTGGTAGTGGTTCCAATGACAAATAACTCGATGATTTGCAATAGATACAGTGAAAATTGTGTTGAAACTTTTGTAGTCTTTTGCCACAGATGCACATCCTCCAACTAGATGAGACTCGAGTTGGCAATGATTCACCCTCTGTTTTATTTAGCTTCAGGACCAACCCAAATGCCAGATCAACTTCCAAAGATTACTTTCGTACCGACAGTATCCGGAATGCACCCCGGTGACTTCTATTGGCGATCGACTTCGGCAACTGATGGTAACCCTTTTGCTAACAAATTTTCTTTTTTTTTTAAAGAATATATGAAAATAAATAAATGTTTATAATTTTTTTCTTATTAATTAAGTATAAACTTTTTTTTTAAAATTTAACAAGGATAATTTTGTATTTTTATTTTTCAAGTGAGGGTATTGTAGACTTTTTATATTTCAAAAGTCGAAGCAGGTCTTTTAGAGCAGCCAAGCCTTTACTTTTGGGGTCCTTTATATAACTTGATTTTTTTAAACAGCTTCTTTTTGAAGGAGGTTGGGGAGCAATTCTAAACACCTTGGATTGTTGTTACAGCTAAAAAAAAAAAAAAACACTTCTTTTTATAATCCCAAATTGGCCCTATATCATCCACGCCTCTTAATGTCTTATACCACAAATTAAGATAAATATTAATGATTATCTCGAGTATAACCATTTAATAAAGACTAGAAATTTTTTAGAATGACAAAATGTTATATTAGTTTATGTGCTCGATGAGAGTAGGGATGATAATGGGGTGGAGGTGAGGTACAACGAAAATCTCCGCATTAGAATGGAATGATCATTAGTTCAATATTTCATACTTTGTATTCGTCGACATTGTCAATCCAATTATAATATCCATCTATTATTGAATAGGCATTGTACTCATAATATATATCTATAACTCACTTTAATTGTTTTATTGATTCATTTGAAGGGTAAACTGATAAATGCTTATGTGAGATCTGAAAGTATGGATCAGTTATATATAATATAATAGAATACTATAATATAAAATAGCACAGGAGGATTCACGCGGTTCGATTATAAAAACCTATGTCCATAGACAGCTTAGAGCTACAATTCACTAAGTTCTTGTTTGTATAATCTTTAGGTGCATTTATAGTGCTAACTCACTCTTACACACTAACCTAATCTTTGTAAAGCAAAATCCTCACAAAATCTTAAACTCTAGTGACACTGTTCACTCTTTGTTGCTGATAACTTAACAACACACTTTTAAGTAACATATAACAACGATGTTTGACATTGAATTATATAAACACTCAATTTGTAAATTTTCTCGACTAAATAGTTAACTCAAACAGACTTAATCGAAATTCATGCATGATCATAACCTCTCATACATGAATAAAACTTTTATAAAACATAATCAAGGAAACATTTCAATTTGGCATTCAAGCTCTCTTTCAATATCTTGAAATGCGGTGCAATACTTACAAGTTAAAGGAAATAATATTATATATATAGTGTGAAATTCAATTGCCCTTCTCATCAATATCCTATAGAATCTTAATCAGACTCAATTGATAAGAATATGATAATGATTAATAATATAGGAAGTGATATAAATAAACTCCTAAGTAAATTAGGACTCTAAAATATTCTCCTAAGTGAAGTAGGATACTAGAGTAATATCCTAATCTAATAAGAGATATTCAATATGAATCTAATACTTCCTAATAAAGACTTCTAAAAATAGTAAAATAAAAAAGAATATAAACCAATGTCTTAATTACAAGTTTGTCCAAAATCAATCAAGTGCATGGCACATGTATAAATGTCACGTTTGACACTAACAATCTCTCCTTTTTTGGCAACTTATGAAGAAAACATCAACTTGTCGCTGAAGTAATAATTAGCATATAAAAAATGTCTAACCCAACTAAAAACAAACATATCAAATATAATTAAAAGTATCATGCCAATAGGAATAACGACTTGTCAGTTATAAAACACATAACAGAAACAGTCATAACAGAAAAAATGACTAAAATCAAATAACCTGCAAGTAAAGTCTATTGTGACAAACATTGCAATTAACCTGCAAGTAAAATAATCAAAGCTAAAGATACATCAAAATAGTCAGAATTGATTAACTAAAATCAAATAAATTGTTGCAAGGAAATCAGAATTAAGCAAACACAATTCAAACAATTTAAATCCTGCAAAAAGTTTAGGTCCTGGAAATCAGAGCATAATAAGCAAATCAAAGCAAAAATAGTCACTCCTCCTAATTAAGAACTTCTCCCCAAACACAAATAAAAATAAATAAATTAAAAAACCATATCTTCTTCCCCTTGGCTTCAAAAAAAGTCCAAACAAAAATATAAAATAGAAATTAAGAACAAAATTCAAAAACAAAGTTCAAAAACTGATATAAAATCAGTTCAGTCTTGCTGACTTACGGATTGGCAGTTTGGGTGGTAGTCCAGGCCTTTTCTTGGACCTTCCAGCTATGGTCTTGAACCTTTTGCCTATGATGGATGGAGTAGCCCACTCAGAAGCTATATGAGTGTCCTGCTGCACTGCTATATCAGTAAATGAGGCAGTAAATTCAATTACAATTTTGGGAATAGCTTTGTCAAGTTTTTCAGCACTAGTTTTAACATTGTGAGAAAACCCCATGAGCGATTGAGCTACAAGTTCTAGTGGAATCTCCTCCGTTGCTTTCTCCGGTTTACGAGCTGGTTCATGTAGAGGTTCTTCATGATATGGTGGGGTATTCTGTGGAGTAGGAACATATGGTGTTGGTTCTTGAGTTGGTTTGTCTGTGGTCTGAACATAAGCTTGCTCTGCAACAACTTGCTTCTGGGAAGCCTTTTTCTTGGCAATCTTGATATTTTTCTGTTTCTCTAGCTTAATGCCTTTAGCTTTCTTCTTTGCTTCCTTTTTTCTTCTTCTTTTCTTTGTTGTCTTGTCTGTCATAACAGCAATCTATTCGTATTATGATTAACATGCTCCTCTTCTCGCCTAAACAACCTTTGGATGCTCTTCCATTATCTCATCAATTGTTATTCAAGGTTGTTCATCTGTAGTTCCTCTTCCATCAAGTTCTCTCTCCAACTTAGATTGCTTTGCCTTGATATCCTTGAAATCTGGCATAATGTTAGCTAAAGCAACATTGATTAAGGCAAGTTGTTCTTCTACATTTCTCATTAGATTTTATCTGATCCACCTTAGTCTTGGTTGAGGATTATCACACAAATTAGTTTTCTTATGCAATTTGGATAAGAATCCTTTTGTGATAGGCTTAGGCATAATCTCATATGTCTCTTTAGAACTCATAGGAACACCATTTTGAGCCAAAATTCCTTGAATCAAACAAGGAAACACAAGCAAGTGATAATAAGTTTTGTAATGTGTAATCTAAACTATCATTCTATATATCTACAAACCCAAATTAATTGGTCTATTGACGCCTAAACAGAACAGGAATTTCACCCTATCATCTTTAACATGATTTTGATGAGTTGAAGGGAACTAATCAAGTCGTGCCAACCATATAGAACCTTATACTTTTTAACTAGATATTTTTGATCAATCCCATCTTTTGAGTTCTATTTCAAATCATCACTACCAGTTAACTCTTTAAGTGCATCCTCCACAAATTATCATCAATAGAATGTAAACTCCCAATAGGCATATCAAAGAATGTGTTAATCACATTAGGAGAAAACTTTGCCAATCTACCTCAACAATATACCTTATGATAATAAAAGCTTTTTAGATTATCAATTGAATCACGTATATTAGCATAAAACTCTTGGATGAGAGTCTTAGTAGGAGGCAGAAAATTGTTTATCATTCTGGTCCACTAGATGGACTCAAGAAGCTCACCAAGGCCATATTTGTTGAAATTAGAAACCTTCACTACCCTTTCAATATGCAACTTCCTCTTCGAAGTGTACTTCAAAAAATTATTTTTCACTTTAGCGGTAAGAAACTTGTTGAACTTAGGCTTGATCTTGTCCTTCATTCACCCAACTGGAATTTCTTTATCATCACTCATTGCTGGGTCAATTAGAACCTCTGCATGCTATTATGACTGTAAATTGTCACTACAAGAATTTTTTGTATATTTGTCACTTCACAATTTTTTTATTTAGCAGTTTTTTAAAAAAGTGAGAAATTTAACCATGTCTTAAAAGTCAAACCTATCAATTCATTTTATTTGTCACTTTTTGTCTTATTCAATCACATATATATCACATTTTTATAAAAGTTTGACAAGTATGTGAAAATGTAATTTTTTCTTTTCCCTCTCAAATTTCCCTCTTTGATCTTTTCATTTTTCCTTTCAAATATGTGAATATAATATTTAAAATTTCAATAAATTTATCTAAATATAATTAAACAATTTTTATTTTTAATCTAAAAATAAAAATAATTTTTAAAAATCTTTAAATTAAAGATAACATTATTATATGTATGAAAAGAATTAAATTTTTAAATATTAAATTTTAGAAAAATGAATGTTTAAATGTGGACATTTTATGAAATAAATAAAATTATTTTTTAATTTCAAAGTGATGAAAATCACATTATTTAATTGCTTTGATGAAAATTAAGCAATTAAAAATATCAAAAAAATTATTTTGCAATAATATAACATTTTCAATATGCAAAAAATTATTATAATTTATTTTAAAAATTAAATTAAAACATTTAGTGCTCTAAAAATTATAAAAAATTAGTCTAATGGTGTAAATGAAAAAGTTTGAAATATAAGGACTAAACAGGGGGATGATTTTGATAATTTTTAATAGATATGGATTTCCTGGAATTTCACAATTCTATAAAAAGAAAATGAAACAACCCTAGCCATAATCTCCTAGATCTAAATCCCTAATTCCTAAACCTTTCTCTACTCTACTATCTTATGCCACCGTCCACTCCACCGTCCTTGGCCACCTCCAACTCCGCCCTTCTTACTTGCAACTCTCCTCCAAGTCTCCTACAGTCACTCCCCATTCATTCCGGTTCTGAACATGGCAAGAGTTTTGGGTGAGCAAGTCAATGGAGGAAAACCAACATGGCCATATGTGATTCACGGCCACTATACCGATGTTGGAGAGGTAGCCATATGTGATTCATGGCAAGAGTTTTTTGGCCTCGTCTTTCATTTTTCCATTGAGTTTTGTGCTTACCAGAACTAGTTCCAGCATGCAGAAGATGCAGTTAATGTCGCTATAATGTCCGAAAATCTAAGTCCAAAAAACGGATGCTTAACTCATAACCTGCGGCTTATCGGTGGAGAGGGGTGGGATGCTTCATCTTTTACAGTTCTTAATCAACAATATAAACGTATGAAGAGGACGTATGGTGGTAAAGTTGTTCCTGGGCCTATGGACACTGTTGCTGCAGAGCATTTGTCCCATGCATATGGCACATTGGCAGAGAAAGTGGCTACCATAGCTCAGGTTGGTTTGTTTTGTCTTGCTCTATTTTATGGCTCATTTTTCTTGTTGATGCACATGATTCTTTTCTTATGGTTAGCTTTAAATTGGAAATTTCAGTTCAAATGTAGTTTTTGATGTTAGATAGCCATGAGATAGGGCACATAAATCTTGATGGTGCATATAATCTACATTATATTGTCCCGTGACTGAAGCTTTTTTGTTCTTTTTGGTGGTTGTTACATGTCCAATCCATCTTTTGTATCTATGGGAGGAAGGTTTGGGGAAGCGGCTTGCCCATGGATACCTTTTTCTTGAGCCTGAAGTTGCTTGTTGTGCCCAAAATGAATACTGCGAGTCGGCTATTGATTTTATTGCAAGGAGATCTCGGCTTGCATTTCTCGACACTGATGCTGCAGGCAGGACATTGCCACGTGTAATTGGGATATTGGCTACTGAACATAAATGGGATAAAGCAAGGCAGAAGCAAGAGTTAGAGAAGGGCAAACAATTTTTGGAGACTTTCAAATCCTCAAAAAATGCTCAATTCCATGACGAGAAGCACAAATAGTAAGTAGGAATGATTCATTAGCTTTTGTTTCGGTAAATCCAAATCCGAAACCCTTTACTAATCATTAGTCACTTTTTGCTTTGTTTTAGGTCTTGAATTCAGGCAAGCTAATTTTTAAGGAGTTTGATTTTTGGCCTAAAAGTCTTTTCAAGTTGCTGACGTTATGGAGCACAGATCCTAACCCGCTGTGCTGTTATACATGATAGGTGTCTATTTATATATCATTTTCATATCAATTCCGTCTATGTTTCTTTGCTATATTCCTTGGTATTTTTATGTTTTTGTGTGATTTTTGATGTTTGTAGGAGTTTTGGAGGAACTTGCACAAAATTGGAGTAAAACCCTTCATTTTCACCTCTGCTAATCAACCAATTTCTCGGAGTTGATTGTATCGATATACAATTAACCCGATAACATGCTATATACCATTGGAAAGCTCTCGAAGTCTATTTTTTTGAGAAATTTACGGTTCACGAATTTATGTAGTGTATCGAAAGTTGTGATAAAAATGGTATGAGAAGTGTATATTTGTAATTCCACATATCACTGTAGCATGTTATTAAATACGGAGCACTGTAGCAAATTATTGTAGCAGAGTATATAAACACATTTTAGGGTTTTATTTTGATAATTGAAGAGGGGGAAACGACTTGGAGGCTACAGCTCTGGAATTCTCTCATCTTTTGGAGTTCTTGAAAGAGAAAGAAAGCTTGGAAAGAGGAAGAACTACAAATCTAAGGAGATTTGCAAAGGATTTGCTAAGTTTCTTCCTTTCCCTTTCATTTTCTGGAATGTTTGTTGTATTGTATTTACCACGTTTTTGAACATGTGTAACTGAATCTGAATTGGTTGAGGGTGATTTCAAAGCCCTTGATATGGTTTTTGTGAGTTGATTGTGCAAGAAGTTGTTATCCAATTCTCTAATTGAAGTTGCTTGTATTTTCCCATATCTAATGCTTATGATTGCTTGCTGATTGTATTTGGAATGGCCAACTGAATATAATCTGGTTGTTGTCTATTGCTAGAGTAGAAATCTTGATCCGTAATTGTCTTGAATTTCTAATCATTAGTAGCAAAATTGTGATCAGAGATTGCGATTGGAGAATACAACCTAAGTTAAATAATCCGAGCTTGTGTGTTTATTGCTTAGATCAACCTATCTTTCTTATCATAATGCATCATTGAATTAAACTCAGAGAGCTTGTTCTAGGTTGTTTAATGGATAGAGATTAAATAAAGAGCTTGTTTTATTTAACAACAAAGTAAGGAAAGATTGGGATAACAGAGCTTGTTGTTATCTACGGTTGATAACTTCAATGCTGTAATTGGATGACAATTCTACGATTAATTCGCAAATCCATATCTTGTGGTAGAGAAGGATCCCTTAACCAGATTTCTCTCATTGATCTTTCATTCAAATTACTTTCTGTTTTGTTATTCTTAATTTGCATTCTTATTTCATTTAGTTAATCATTCAACAAAACCCCCCCTGTTTAGTTTATTGTTGCTGGAAATAACAAATTCAATTAGAATCAATCCTCGTGGGAACGATATCTTACTTATCACTTTATTACTTGTGCGACTAGTATACTTGCTAGTTTCGAACGCATCAAGTTTTTGGCGCCGTTGCCGGGGATTGATTTTCTAATCAATTTGTTATTCTGTTTTTACTACTGATTCTTGATTGTTATTTCCTGATTGTTTGTGTTTAGGCTTTTATGTCCGAGGGAGAAGCGGATCAACGACTTAAGAGAATTAAGGAGTTTCTCCAATCCTCGAATTTAAGGCTAAATCGGTCAATTTCAACTCCACCTCCAGAATTTGACCTTGCACGACATACTTCCCTCCCATCTTCTTGTAGTTCAATCAAATCTGAATCAGAAGCAATGGCGATGGAAAACGATCAGACTCTTAAGGAGTTAGCGGCTCCAATTATTGATCAACAACCGCTATGCATAAGCACCAATTTTGAGATAGATTTTGAACTTAAATCTGGACTGATTCATCTCTTGCCTACATTTCATGATTTTGCAGGAGAGGATCCGAACAAACACCTCAAAGAATTTCATGTGGTATGCTCAAGTATGAAGCCAACCGGCGTTTCTGAAGAGCAAATTAAATTGAGAGCTTTCCCATTCTCATTAGCAGATTCGGCAAAAGATTGGCTATACTACCTACCACCAGGTACCATTACCACTTGGAATGAGATGAGTAAACTCTTTTTGGAGAAATACTTTCCAGCCTCGAAAGTTACAAATATTAGAAAAGATATTAGTGGCATTCGACAACACAATGGAGAATCACTTCATGAATATTGGGAGAGATTTAAAAGGTTATGTGCTAGCTGTCCAAACCACCAAATTAGTGATGGACTCCTAATTCAATATTTCTATGAGGGTCTCTTACCAATGGAAAGGAGTATCATTGATACTGCTAGTGGTGGAGCACTAGTTAATAAAACACCAAACATTGCAAGACGTTTGATTAGTGACATGGCAGCGAAATCCCAACAATTCAGCAGTCAATTTGAGCCACAACTACCAAAAAGAGTAAATGAGGTAAGTACTTCAAATATTGAACAACAACTTTGAGAACTTACCTCTCTTGTAAAAAAAATGGCTGTAGAACATATGCAGCAATCTTATGTATGTGGAGTATGTTCTGCCATGGACCATCCAACCGACATGTGTCCAACTTTGCAAGAAGGAGATACAGAACAAGGCAATGCCATGGGTGGATTTCCAGGACAGCCAAGGCAAAGGTATGACCCTTTCTCCAATACTTACAATGTTGGATGGAGAGATCACCCTAATTTAAGATATGGGAATGATCAACCAATTGCCCCAAATGCCATACCAAATCGACCACTAGGTTTCAATCAACCAAGGGTGCAACAACCATTTCAAGCACAACCATAACCAGCACCACAACCAGCTCCACAAAATTCAGGTATGTCTCTCCAGGATATTGTTAAAGCACTTGCCACTAACACAATGCAATTTCAGTAGAAAACTAGGGCAAGTATCCAAAACCTGGAAAACAAATGGGACAATTGGCCACTAACATGAGCAAATTTGAGAGTCAAAGCTCAGGAAAATTACCTTCTCAGCCGGTGATCAATCCAAGAGAGAATGCCAGTGCTGTAACTTTGAGAAGTGGGAAGCAATTAGAGATTCCACCAAAGAAATTACAAACTGATAAAGGGGATGACACCACTTCCACCATGAATAAAACATCATCTTCTAAGGTAAATCATAAAACTCATATTCCTTCATATGTTACTCCCCCACCTTTTCCTAGCAGATTTACAAAAACAAAGAAAGAGGAACAAGAACAGGAAATCCTGAAAACTTTTCGCAAGATCGAGGTAAATATACCACTTCTGGATGCTATCAAGCAAGTAACTCGTTATGCAAAATTTCTCAAGGAGTTATGCACCAACAAGAGAAAGTTGAAAGGAAATGAGAAGGTAAGTGTGGGGGAAAATGTTTCAGCTGTATTGCAAAGAAAAATTCTCCCGAAATGCAAAGATCCAGGTACGTTCACCATTCCATGCACCATTGGTAATACCAAGTTTGAAAGAGCTATGTTAGATTTAGGAGCATCTATTAATGTCATGCCATATTTTATTTATGCCTCTTTGAACCTTGGACCCCTTGCGGAAACTGGTATTGTAATTCAACTTGTTGATCATTCTAATGCATATCCCAAAGGAGTTGTGGAAGATGTGCTTGTGCAGGTAAATCAATTGGTTTTTCCAGCAGACTTCTATGTTCTGGAAATGGAGGATGAGACATCTCCCAATCCAACACCGATTCTTTTGGGGAGGCCATTCTTGAAAACTGCCCGAACGAAGATTGATGTTCATGATGGCACTCTCACCATGGAGTTTGATGGCGAGGTGATTCGTTTCAATATTTTTGAGGCAATGAGGTACCCTAGTGACTTGCATTCTGTTTTTGCAGTTGATGTTATTGATTCTTTGGCACAACAACTTTTTGAGTTAACTCGCAAGGATGCATTGGAAGTAGCCATTAGTGAGCACATAGGGGCAGAAAATTCCAGAGAATCGAGGAAGTTGATACAAGTGTCTAAAGAAGTGGAGGAAGCTGTGGCAAGCTTGGATGAGACTATAGCTATCACCACAAACAGGTATGATGTTTCGTACATTGAATTGCCTTTATCTAATGAGAAACTTCTACCTTCCGTGATGAAAGCACCTGCCTTGGAGCTTAAGCCTCTTCTAGATCATTTGAAGCATGTATTCCTTGGTGAGAAAGATACTTTGCCAGTCATAATAGCAAAGGGTCTTGCACCATTACAAGAAGAGAAACTCATCCGAGTGCTCCGAGATCACAAAACAGCCATTGGGTGGACAATCGCTGACATCAAAGGTATTAGTCCAGCCGTATGCATGCACCGCATCTTGTTAGAAGAGGGATCCAAGCCCACTAGAGAAGCACAGCAGAGGTTGAATCCTCCGATGATGGAAGTTGTCAAGAAAGAAATCCTGAAATTGTTAGATGTGGGTGTGATTTATCCGATTTCGGACAGCAAGTGGGTGAGTCCAATCCAAGTTGTTCCAAAGAAATCTGGTGTTACAGTGGTTAAGAATGACAATAATGAGCTAGTTCCCACTCGTATCCAAACTGGCTGGCGAGTTTGTATTGATTATCGGAAGCTCAATTCAGCAACTCGCAAGGATCACTTTCCTTTGCCATTCATTGATCAAATGCTGGAGAGGTTAGCAGGTCATTCTCACTATTGTTTTCTTGATGGCTATTCAGGATATAATCAGATTGTCATTGCCCCGAGGATCAAGAGAAAACTACATTCACATGCCCATTCGGTACATTTGCCTATCGACGCATGCCATTCGGTCTTTGCAATGCCCCTGCCACTTTCCAAAGGTGTATGGTAAGTATTTTCTCTGATTATGTTGAGAACATCATTGAAGTATTTATGGATGACTTTAGTTTTTTTGGTGATTCTTTTGATAAATGCCTTGACAACCTTACCCTTATACTTCAAAGATGTATAGAAACTAACCTTGTTCTGAATTGGGAGAAATGTCATTTTATGGTAGATCAGGGTATAGTTTTGGGACATGTTATTTCTGCTAAGGGTATAGAGGTTGATAAATCCAAGATAGATCTTATATGTTCCTTACCACCTCCCCACAAGTGTGCGGGATATTCGTTCGTTTCTTGGTCATGCAGGTTTTTATCGTAGATTCATCAAAGATTTCTCGAAGATAGCATTGCCCTATGCAGATTATTGCAGAATGATGTGGCCTTTGAATTTGATGAGAAATGCAAAGAGGCATTTGAGAAACTGAAGGAACTCTTGACTTCGGCTCCAATAATCCAATCTCCAAATTGGGATTATCCATTCGAGATCATGTGTGATGCGAGTGACTATGCTGTGGGTGCCGTTTTAGGTCAATGAATTGGCAAAATTCCACATGCCATTTACTAAGCATCTCGAACTTTAAATGATGCTCAACTTAATTATTCTACCACTGAGAAAGAGCTACTAGCGGTTATTTTTGCTTTAGAAAAGTTTCGATCTTATTTGATTGGTACTAAGTAACCGTTTATTTTGATCATGCAACTTTGAGGTACTTGCTCACAAAGAAAGATGCTAAACCAAGGCTTATTAGGTGGATACTCCTTTTACAGGAGTTTGACTTGGTAATCAAAGACAAGAAGGGAAGTGAAAACTTAGTTGCAGACCATCTCAGTCGCATTGTCCATGATAAGAATGCACTGCCATTACAAGAAAGTTTTCCGGATGAACAATTGTTGTCTCTAAATGTAGTAGCCCCTTGGTATGCAGATATTGTCAACTACTTAGTTACCACGAAGCTACCACATGACTTGATTCGAGCTCAAAGAGACAAGATCAAGAACATTGCCAAGTATTACATATGGGATGATCCGCACTTATGGACGCATTGTTCTGACCAAGTGATAAGAAGGTGCGTTTCTGAATCTGAATTTAATTCAATTTTAACCTTCTGTCATTCTTATGCATGTGGAGGTCACTTCGGACCAAAAAGAACAGCCCTTAAAGTTCTTGATTGTGGATTCTACTGGCCATCATTATTCAAAGATGCATATCTGTTCTACAAAGCTTGTGACCATTGTCAAAGGACAGGTAATTTAAGTGCCAAAAATCAAATGCCACAAACCCCTGTACTTATTGTCGAGATTTTTGATGTGTGCGGTATTGATTTCATGGGTCCTTTTCCTTCATCTTTTGGTAATGTTTACATTATACTTGCTGTGGATTATGTTTCTAAATGGGTGGAAGAAAAAGCTACGAGAACCAATGATTCTAAAGTTGTTGTAGATTTTGTGAAATCTAACATTTTTGCGAGATTTGGAACACCAAGAGCCATGATAAGCGATAGAGGGACACACTTCTGCAACAGATCATTTGAAGCCCTGCTCAAGAAATACAACATCACTCATAAGGTGTCTACTGCCTATCATCCACAAACAAGTGGTCAAGTTGAAGTTTCAAATCGAGAAGTCAAGTCCATTCTCACAGACGCAAGACAGGGATCCCCGAACAGAAAAGGATTGGAGCCTCGACTTCCCAAGATGCACTTGGGCCAAACGGTACTTGCTTACACGAAAAATGACAACCTATGGTATGTCTCGTACAGGTTTAGTCTATGGTAAGCCATGTCACCTTCCAGTAGAGCTCGAACACAAAGCATGGGGGGCAGTAAAGCTTTGTAACATGGAGATGGATGCTGCTGGAGAACAAAGGAAGCTTCAACTGCAAGAATTGGAAGAACTTAGAAATGATGCCTATGAGATTTCCAGAATTTACAAGGAGAGAACTAAGGCATTTCATGATAAAATGATCTCCAGGAAGAATTTTGAAGTGGGACAGAAAGTCCTTTTATTTCATTCTCGCCTCAAGTTATTTCCAGGTAAATTACTATCTCGATGGGTTGGACCTTTTGTTATTACTAATGTTTTTCCCCATGGTGCAGTGGAAATCAAGAGCTTAAAAACGGATAACGTATTCAAGGTGAATGGGCACAGGTTGAAGGCCTCTTACTATGAGAATCAGTGATGCAGGATATCGATGAGGCGGGGGGGGGGGGGTAACCTATCTACGAGCCCACACTTATCTTGATTTTTTTTTTTTTTTTTTTTTTTTGGGTGAGGACAAGATAACGGTCAGCGAGGACATAAACCAAGGCTTATTGGGAGGCAACCCAATGTTTTTGAAACATAAATAAAAAGAGACAAAGAAAAGAAGGTAGTATTGATCAATTTTGTGTTTCGAGGAGATTCCTCTCATGGGCTATTATAACTGATCAAGTTTTATCTCTCTTTGCCATTTGTCTTATTTGCTTTGTTGTTTGTTTTTGACTTTCATTTGCTCGTGTGTTTTTATTTCTTTTATGTGTCTCTAGTTTCTTTTCTTTTCTTTTCTTTTCTTGTGTTTAATTTGATTATTCCGTGCTTCGAGTTCAGTTGTGCAACAGCTTGAGGAAACATTCAAACGGGAGTTGAAGCCATTGTTCGAAGGTTTGAAACGTGCATATCGGGGAGAAGAACAAACTCAATCGCATTATCGGTAATATCTCTCCTTTTCTTCTCTTCAATGGATGCTGATATCTTTCTATTGAACCTTCGTAAATATTTCCATTCACTTCCTCAAAATGCTGTGTTTAAAATTTATAAAGTACGGATGACTAGACTTTTGGCATTGATGCTCCTAAATGTCCCTGCTGATATCCGATGGCTTATCGAAGCCAAGGTGAGATTGTCCGGTGAGCCGGACATTAATCTCGCAAAATACAAGCCTGGTCTAGGAAAGAGCTACTACGCCAAGAGGCGAAGAGCGAAAAGGTTACAAGTATGTTATAAATGTGCTAGATGGAATTGTAACCAGACGTGTCGTTCATTAGGTTTTGCGTCCAGGAATAGAGAAGATAAACTTTCATTTATTAAGAATGGTTTGAGTAATGAGTCGCGGGATAATGTTTTGTTAACTCTCGAGTCACATTCTTGTGGACTTGTTCAGCGTGAATTGCTTAATCTATGGACACAATTTCGTGATGAATTGCAGTGTTATTGTCTAGGGAAGCTGACTAAAAACGACCCTGTTTGCCAGTTTATAAGAAAACTGGATGGGAAGCAAATCCCCGACTCATAGAAGGCGTTCAGCCGTTACTGGACGTAAAACCAGAGGAAGATGTGAGCCACAATCACAACTACTTGTATATTTGAATGTGTGTTGTTGTTGTAGAATTTTTTTTGTTTCGTTTGATCTGATTATCAATGTTGTTTTTGTGTTGTTGTTGTTTGTTGATTTTGTTTGTTTTAATTTCAAGTTTTCTTTTGACAAACCATATGACTACCCTATGGCATAAGTACACGTGGGAGACAAGTGTGGAGGTTTTGTCAACCTCCACCGAAAGTGTCTCTCTATTTTTTATGCTTCACGTGGGAGACAAGTGTGGGGGTTTTGTCAACCCCCGCCGAAAGTGTCTCTCCATTGTCCATGCTTCACGTGGGAGACAAGTGTGTAGGTTTTGTCAAACCTCGCCGAAAGCATATCTCATTTTTTCAAATCTGGGGGCGATAAATCTGCATCGAGCAACTCCCACCGAAATTATGTCCCCACGTGTCAAATTTGAGAGTTTTACGTGTGTATATATCCATGCTGCATATTGTGAAATGTCATTTTATAACCTGTCTTGCACTTTAATTGCATAATACCTAACCTGCATCATTGTCTTACACAAGTTTAGAGTACTTTTAGAAATGGAGAAAGCACCAATTCGACGATTCCAAAATATATGTGTATTTTGTGGATCGCAATTTGGTAAAGATGGAGAGTTTACAACAGCAGCTCTTGATCTTGGTAGGACATTAGCTGCGAGGGGTATTAATTTGATTTATGGAGGGGTAGTCTTGGGTTAATGGGGTGTGTGTCAACAGCTGCATCCCTAGGAGGGAGCAAAGTTCTCGACATTATCCCTAAACAATTAGCTGTACGAGATATCGTAGGCAACACAATCGGGGAAGAGTTACAGGTATCTAGTATGCATGAGCGTATTGCACATATGGTTGTTAAGTCTGATGCATTTATAGCTTTGCCGGGTGGTTATGGTACACTAGAGGAGATATTTCAAATCACCTCTTGGGCACAGCTAAACATCCATCGGAAACCCATTGGTTTGTTAAATGTTAATAATTCTTTTGATGGTTTGTTGTCCTTTCTTGATCAAGCTGTAGAAAAAAATTTCATCTCACCGTCAGCAAGGCAAATGCTGGTTACAGCTTCAACTGCAGGAGAGTTAATTGACAAACTACAAGAATTCGTCTATTCACATGATCCAACAATGGCTCGGATAAATTGGTTTGGAGAAGGCAACAAAAAGCGTCAACTGGATTTAACCCTCCATCTGTAATCTCTATTTGCTGGTTTGCTTCGTTTTTGTTTGCTTTCTTTTTAGTGTGTTTATTTGAGATTTTTCATGTCATTTTTTTGAGTTTTTTCAGGTTATTTCTTTCGTCCCAGGTAATATTTTCTAATCTCGGTTTTTAGAGTGGTGGCTTAAAAAGTTCAATTCCTCTTGAAACGCATTTTGGATCTCTTCAATCCATAATGGCTGAATAAGGAGGCTAACTTCTAAACTTTTTTAGACCCATTCTAACTGACTTGTTTGTGTTTGTTGATTTGTTGGACTTTATTATTTTCTGAGTAAGTTTAGTTTTATGTAATTTCGAGTTGTTGTGTGTTTTTGTCTTTATCAGTTTCGATTCAAAAAAAAAAAACATTGTGGAAAAACCTGAGAATGGCAGAATATGGGTTTTCTTAACTCTTGAAACGCATTCTCTCTCAATAAATCTGTAGTTTGTTTATTTCATGTTGTTTGAAGTGTCTTGTTTCTTGTTTTGTTCTTTCTAATAAAGGCATATAGGCTGGAAACCTTAAGTCTGCGGGCTACTGGTCCTAAGGATTGTTGAAATATACAATCGTGACTCAGGTATAACAACGCCACGTACCTCTTTTCTTGCATTTTGTGGGTCGATGATAAGATAATGATTGAATTAAGAATAACTCTTGGAAAATGATAAATGATGCATGGATCTGTGTGCTTGAAATGTCTATTGGTTTTCGCTTTGCTTTGATTCCTTGCGCAACATTGAGCACTGAGCTATTATCACTGAGTTATTTGTTCACTTAGAGAAAGTTATGTAATTTAAATGCTTCTTCAGATTTCAATGAATTCTAGAACTTGTTTGATGGTCACTCGAGGCGAAATCCTAGACTGTGCAACATTAGGGAAATGATTTAGTCCATCTTTGGACCGTTTGAGCCTTAAGAGCCAACCTTGATTAAAATTGATCCCTAGTTACCCCTTTGAGCCTCTGTAAACCTTTTTCTTTGTTAACTCACTAAAAGATTTCATAACCTTAATTGAATTTGTTCCAAACAGTTTATCCCTTACCTATGAGCATGTAAATCATTCGCAATTACATTTTGACCTATGTTCTGGTTTTGGGAATTTAGAGGAGGTTGGATTGTGCCATGAGCAATGCAAGTGAGTTTTATTATGTTTGTAAAAAAAAAGAGAAAAAAAAATCTGTACTTATCTTCCACGTACTTAAACTTTGAGGACAATGTATTGTTTAAGTGTGGGAAAGTGGAATTGCAGTTAAAAAAAAGAAAAAAAAAGAAAAAGAGATCTATACCCTTGGGTGTTCTTAAAAAGAATGAAACAACAAAGTGTGGGGGTGTAGTTTCTTTTGCTTTCTACAAAAAAAAAGAAAAAAGAAAAAAAAGAAAAAAAAAGAGTTCGAGTGTTCTGAATAAGTTTGGGAGAGTCATTTGATGAATAAGAATGAATTTTTTATGTCATGGGCTTGAGCTCCACAGAATATTGAATGATTTTATGTGTTTGTGGGTGATTTGAGCCTAATTATTATCCTTTATCATACCTTCACCCAAGCCAAACGTTACAAGCTTAATAAAGTCCTACTTGATCCTTGGTGTTGTGCATGTCTACATTAGTGTAGAGTGACTTGAAAAGCAGGCCTATGGAGTACATTTATACACAATCTTCAATATTAAATATGATTCATTTTTATGCATAAACTCATCCGGGTTACAAGTGATTAGGTGAGAATGGCTCTACACACACACACTTAAGGAATTGAAGCGAAGCGAAACTAATTTTTGAGATAAAATTCTTGATCAAGTGCATTATTTTGAAGTATTCCTTGGATTATAATTAAGTACAATCTTTGAGGCCTATTTGCAAGATGAAGCATTTGTGTGTTTTAATTTTTTGTTGATTCTGTTTCGGTTTAGTTTTATTTCATATTGTCGTAGTTGCTCGAGGACTAGCAAGTCTAAGTGTGGGGGAATTTGATAAGTGTCTATTTATATATCATTTTCATATCAATTCGTCCATGTTTCTTTGCTATAGTCCTTGGTATTTTTATGTTTTTTGTGTGGTTTTGATGTTTGTAGGAGTTTTGGAGCAACTTGCACAAAAATGGAGTAAAACCCTTCATTTTCACCTCTTCTAATCAGCCAATTTCTCGGAGTTGATTGTATCAATATACAATTAACCGGATAACATGCTATATACCATTGAAAAGCTCTCGAAGTCTATTTTCTGGAGAAATTTACGATTCACAAATTTATGTAGTGTACCGAAAGTTGTGATAAAAATGGTATGAGAAGTGTATATTTGTAATTCCATATATCACTGTAGCATGTTATAAAATACGGGGGGGGGGGGTGGGGGGGGGGGGCCCCCAACTGTAGCAAGTCACTGTAGCAGAGTATTTAAACCATTTTAGGGTTTTATTTTGATAACTGGAAGAGGGAAAAACGTGGGAGGAGGCTACATTTCTGGATTTCTCTCATCCCTTGGAGTTCTTGAAGGAGAAAGAAGATTTTGAAAGAGGAGGAACTACAATTCCAAGAAGATTCATATACAAAGAAGATTTTCAAAGAATTTGCTAAGTTCTTTCTTTCCTTTTCAATTCTAGAATTTCTCTGTATTGTATTTGTTATTCTGATTGAAAATGTGTAACTAAATCTGAATTGGTTGAGGGTGATTTCAAAGCCCTTGATATGGATTTTGTGAGTTGATTGTGTAAGAAATTGTTATCCAATTCTCTAATTGAAGTTGCTTGTAGTTTCCCATATCTAATACTTATGATTGCTTACTGATTGTATTTGGAATGGCCAACTGAATATAATCTGTTGTTGTCTATTGCTAGATTAGAAATCTTGATCCGTAATTGTCATGAATTTCCAATCATTAGTAGCAAAAATGTGATCAGAGATTGCAATTGGAAAATACAACCTAGGTTAAATAATCTGAACTTGTGTGATTATTGCTTAAATCAACCTATCTTTCTCATCGTAATGCTTCCATTGAATTAAACTTAGAGAGCTTGTTCTAGGTTGTTTAATGGATAGAGATTAAATAAAGAGATTGTTTTATTTAACAACAAAGTAAGGAAAGATTGGGATAACAGAGCTTGTTGTTATCTACGGTTGATAAATTCAATGCTGTAATTGGATTACAATTCTAGGTTAATTCACAAATTCATATCTTGTGGCAGAGAATGAACTCTTAACCAAGTGTCTCTCATTGATTTTTCATTCAAATTTACTTTCTGTTTTGTTATTCTTTACTTGCATTCTTATTTCATTTAGTAAAGCATTCAACAAAAATACCCCCTGTTTAGTTTATTGTTGCTGAAAATAACAAATTCAATTAAAATCAATCCTCGTGGGAACGATATCTACTTATCACTTTATTACTTGTGCGACTAGTATACTTGCTAGTTTCTAACGCATCAGTTTGTTCGTTGGAATTCATCCATGAGACAAATTTCATAGCTTAGAATATTTTATGTAATGAGAATATTATGTGTTTGTTAAAATAATGTTACCAAGTTGTGATTTTTATATTGAAAATAAAGGAGCCTAACGTAGCATGTTTTCATTGCTGATGGGTTTGTTTGGTTCGTAGAAATAATGTTTCAATTCTATGCTTTTTTGGTTTGAGTAATCTATGCATGCATGCATGTTACTGTTATAGGTCATGAAATTTGAAGAACTGTAACTTTTTACTAAATGCATGTAGTTGTTTCTATTTCACTTAGTTTATATGAATGTGTTATAAATTTTTATAAACTTATATTCTGATCGTGATGTGCAGTGGAAATGGTTCTTTTCAAGTGTAGGCTTCGTATGCGAGGCCAAGAGGTGGATTTTAGCCTTCAGGACAGTGATGAGTGCAGTAGAGTATCTGTTTTGAAGGAGGCCAAGGAGAAGTTAGGCCTTGGGGAGCTAGACCCGACTGAGAAGCATAGAATGGAAGTGCCTATACCTTGGAATAAGACCAAGCTGATAATATACAACGATGACAACCTTCCATGCATGTTTAAGATGCATTAAACAAGAGGTTTGAGGAAGGTGACTTTCATAATCGAAGAGTTGCCACTGAATGATCCAAATGTGAAGTATAAGGAGTTTGATATTCACGAGGAATACCCATATGAAAACTAATCAGTGAACAAGGGAGAAAATGAGTATGTTTAGGTAAGTGACTCTGATGAGGCTGAGTATGTTGGTGGCGGTGAGAGGAAGGACAATGTGCATAGTAATGGTAGTGAGAATTTTGGCAAAGGCAGAAAGGATAAGGAATTTGACAAGGGCAGCACAGATGAGGATTTTGAGGAGGAGGATTTTGAGGTTGAAAGTGCTATGAGAGGGAATGAAAAGGGCAAGGTAGATGTTGATGAGGATAGAAATGCAGATGTGAATAAGGATGCAAATGTAGCAGTTGATAGTGTTGTTAATTTAGATGTTGATGAGGGTGGTAATATATTATCACATTGCATGGACAACTGCGATAGTGACCATGATAAGGTGTGGCCATGGGCAAAATCTGATAAGGTAATTGACCCTTTTGCAAAGTTGGATAGATTTTGCAAGGAAAATGAATATAAAACACATGTAGATGGGATTGTGCACTTGAATGAAGGACAAGTGTTTAATGGTGTTGACCACTTTATGAGGGTTTTGAAGACATACTGCATTGAGTAGGGTATTCAGTTAAGAAGGTTGAAGAATGAGAAAGCTAGATATACTGCAAAGTGTGCAAAAGACAATTGTCCTTGGTACATTCATGCTTCTAAAGTCCTTGAAACTAACAATTTTCAGATTAAGGTATATAGAGGTGTGCATGATTGCACAAAGTTGTATGACACTGAAGAGATGACTGCTGATTGGATTGCAAATTATTTCCTCGACCAAATCAGGTTTAATCCAACTATTAGTGTCAAAGTGATGAAGACACAATTGCTCAAGAAATTTGGCTTGAAACCAAGCAAGCTCAAGCTATATAGGGCTAGACAGAAGGCCCTACAGCTAGTAGGTGAAGACTATTCACTCAGTTATGATCAAATGTTCAGATATGCAAATCTCATCCTTCAATCTAACCAGAATTCCAAAGCCATTGTGTGGGCTGATGCAACAGGCATATCTGCAAACCCAAAGTTCAATGGGGTTTTCATAAGTTTTCCTCTGCAAAGGCATGGTTTCATTTAAGGTTGTAGGCCTTTAGTAGGATTGGATGGCTGTCATCTCAAGGGGCCATATTGTGGTGTTCTCTTAACTGCTGTGACATTAGACTCAAACAATTCTGTCTTCCCATTGGCAATGGCAATATGCGAGGTAGAAAGCATCAATACTTGGAGGTGGTTTCTAAATTTATTTGGTGAATATTTTGGAGGACAAGATGGAATAGGGATGCCTTTTTGCTTTATGGTTGATCAGCAAAAAGGAATTCAAGCAGCTTTGGCAGAAGCTTATCCCTATGCAACTAAGAGGTTTTATGCATTTCACATTTATAACAACTTCAAAAGGAGGTCTCCAACTGCTGAAATGAGAAGACTTTTTTTCCAAGCAAGCAAATCCTCAAACAGAGCAGACTTTAATGAAAAGATGGCACTAATTCAGCAACTTTATCCAGTTGCCCATAAATACATTTCAGAAATTCCTCCCAACTATTGGTCCAGACATGCCTATGATAGCAGAATAAAAAATGCTCACATTACAAACAACATGTCAAAGTCTTTCAACTCTTGGATTGATGAGCATAGAGCACAACCAACTCTTAAAATGCTAGAGAAAATAAGAAGGAAAATAATGATAAGGATGAAAGAGAAGTAAGAATATAATTTCTTCCATTTTATTTTACAGACTTTTAGTTTTCTATATGTTAACTTGCTGGCTATTTGTGTGTTCACTTGTGTATTCAATTTTTTTCCACTTGTTTAGCTTGCTGTTTATGAGTTCACTTGTGCTTTAAAATTTTTTTCCATGCTTCTTGGCTATTTATGTGTTAACTTCTGCTTTCAATTTTTTTTCCATGCTACTTGGCTACTTATTTGTTCATTTGTGATTTTAATATTTTTTCCATGCTTCTTGGTTGTTTTTGTGTTAACTTGTGCTTTGAATTTTTTCTCCATGCACTTGGCAAGGGCTGATGAATGCAAGAAGTGGACAACTGAGTTTCCACCAGCTGTCATGAATAAGCTTAGCAAGAATGGGGATGCAGCAAGGTTTTTGCAGGTTGTATGGGGAGAGGGTATGGAGTATGAGATTGTTGAGGATGGTAGTGTTCATAGTCAACTTCGATACCCAGACATGCTCCTGTGGTGCTTATCAAGTTTCAGGTGTCCCATGTAAACACTGCATGGCATGCATAGCTGATAGGAGATTGAACCCAAATGCATTTGTTGCACCAATAGTAAACGTGCACCACTATGCCAAAACATGTGAGCAGATGATAAAACCAATACCTGATAAGAGAGAATGGCCATTAGTCAATATTAAAAAGATGGATCCTCCCAATATAAGGAGGAAGGTAGGGAGGCCAAGGCTAAGTAGAAGAAGGGACCCTATTGAGCCCATGGTTGGAAAGAACGATTTCAGTCAAAAATGCTTCATTTGCAGAGAGTTTGGCCATAATAAGAGGAAGTGTCCAAAGAGCAGGGACAACCCTTTACCCAATAGGAAACACACCACAAGAACTACTAATGTAAGTATGAGGCTATATCACTAATCTATGTAAGCATATAAATGCTTATGATTGGATTTACATATGAAAGAATATTGACTTCAATAATCTTTCATCTGTATTTCTTAGGATGTCAATGCAGTTGCACAACAAGAAGTCATTGCAGTAGGTAGTTCACAGCCGACAAACAATCCATGAACTATTAAGGTACTAATTAATGACTTCCTACTAAATGTTAAGAATAATCACTTTGGTCTGTTTAAAGTACTTGATTCACTTTGGTCTGTTTGGGATTCTACATTGCAGAAATGTCACCAACCGAATGTTGTTCTTTTGCACAAGATGTGGATATGTTGCTGCAAACAATTTGAAACCAGTGATGTACTTAAGTTACCTCAGTGCTGTATGGTGCTACTATTTAATTTCTTTTATTTTGCTTTTCCGATACAGTGTGCATGATAGTTTCATATTGGATGGTTGTCCATTGTGATGCTATTTTTCTCTTAGTAGTTACATTGAATGAAGTCCACTAATGTACATGCTACTGGATTAATGGAATTTACACAGCAGTTTTTTGTGTACATGAATGGAATTTACACAACACTTTTTTGTGTACATGAATGGAATTTACTTTTCCTTTTTCGTGGTTTACAACATTTTCACTACAATGAGAAATACACCAAATAACAGTGCATAGAAAAGCACCCTGTTAACAATTACATTGCACTTTAGCAGCTTTCTCATTTCCATAACAACAGCCTTTATATGTTCTATCTTATTCACCTGTGTTTCAACCACTTCATCATCTGCATTTACATCTGCATGCGTAAATATGTCATGCAACTCTCCCCTACCTGCCCGAAACTCCTCATTGTCTGGAATCCAGAATTGAAAAAAGTTGCATGTTCCATAAGGGCATTTGAAGTATAGTTTCCTTGGATTTCTTGAAGATTCTGATATCAAAACCTTAGCCTTCCAACCGCACTTGCATTTTCTGTTTTTGAACCTTACTAAACCTCCATTAACTGCTGCATTATTCCATTGTGAATATGGCATTTGTATGTTTGAATGTGATGAAGAGCATCTCATGGACGATGTTTGCTTTCAAAATGGAGACCTAGCCCTTCGGAGTTTGCTATTGTGTAGGTGTTTGCTTGCTGTGTAGGTGTTTGCTTGCTGTGTAGGTGTTTCTTGCTTTGTAGGTTTTTTCTAGGTGAATGAAGCTTGAAGATAATGGCTTCTGGTTTTGCCTTTCATGGATGATGTTTGCTTCCAAAATGGAGACCTAGCCCTTCGGAGTTTGCTTGTTGTGTAGGTGTTTCTTGCTTTGTAAGTTTTTTCTAGGTGAATGAAGCTTGAAGATAATGGCTTCTGGTTTTGCCTTTCATGGATGATTTGTTGTTTTCTATCTTGGCATTTATATATAGCCCCCCCAACGTCCACTTTCCAACGGTCACATGCTTTTTCATTTCAAAAGTCAAGGGCAAAATTGTCCTTTAAATAATTTTTTGATTTTATTATGGTTCTGTACTTTTTTAAGGTCAAAAGGGCATTTAAGTAATATTTCTTCCTTTGTCTAAAAGTTAGGGTCCAGCTAATTAGAGCATGTGTATACGGGGCATTACAGACTTTTTACCCAAACCGTTAATTTGAAAGCTGACGGAAAGTGTCAACTGGACTTGTATGAAGCTTAAACGCGAACGTTAAGTACCGCGTTGATATATTTGTATAAGAGACTTTCTGAATGATATTAAGCTAAACTTTAGGGGTGGTTTATGATATTATCCCATATTTATTTCCATTGAAATAAAGTGAATTTGGTTTTGATTTGTTTTATTATTTTTTCTCAATTTGCTTCATTATTATCGATGTTTTTAGGAAAAAGTTTGGTATATATTTATGAAATATTATGGATAGATAAAAAAATTTATGTATACCTTTTTAATGAAAAATTTAATTTATATGATATACAGATTAATGGAGCACTTATCTTTTTAAAACCTGTCAAATAGTTTTTGACAATTCTAATATTTTAGCATGATAACTTGGTCTGGAATAATATTGATTTCTGGAGCTAGAAATCCTTCGGAAAAATTTATTATAGATATCTTAAAAAAAGTATATCAATAAACTAAATTATATAATTAAGAAAATAAAAATAATATTACTAATATTAAGAAATAACATAAAAAATATAATAATCGTATTAAAGCAAGAGAAAGAGAGAATTCCTGGATTAAAAAAAATGAAGGACCTATATAAAGTATTAATCACGATTTTAGTAGGAAATTTGTTTATATATGAAATCTTTATGTAAATAAGTAGTCATATTTTCCTAATTTGATTAATTTTCTAAAAAAATTAATCAATTAAACATAATAAAACTAAATATTTTGGGGATCCACTTATTTGAAATATAAATATTATCCTAATATAAACGTAACGTCATAAAAAATGTCAGGAAGCCGATATAGGAAATCACATTCTATGCAACCCATTTCATTAAGATATATAAATAAACTTTGTTTGTGTATTTTGAGTTTTTATTTTCAAATTTTGGAAATAATATGTGATTACTTTAAATTTATTTAAATTTCGAAAATGATATATGATTAATATTGATTTAAATATATTGATAAAGAGTAATAATTGGTAAACAACTAAATTCTACAACTTAAAATATACAATATGACGTGGCACAAAGTCATTGAATAGATGGATCCCTCTTTATTTATTAAAATTTATTTAATTTATTTTTCATTTTTGTCCATCCAGTGAATTTGTGTCATGTCAAGTTGTATGAATTAGATTGTATAACTTTCTTGATAAAATGACTAAAATGTCCTTTAAAACTCAAACTTAAAAAAAAAAAAAGACGCGTTTCGTCGCGACGAAAAGGACACTCGACATGTCGAGTCATGTCGAATGTTTCAACCGACACTCGACATCATCGTTGGTGTTCACTCGACACGTTATATTGAGTGTCGGTCCGTACATCCGATAAGACTCGACATGTTATGTCTAGTGTCGAGTGAACACCGACGATGATGTCGAGTGTCGGTTGAAGCATCCAACAAGACTCGACACGTCGAGTGTCTTCTTCATCACGAATTTTCGCCATTTTTACACACATCAAACCAAAACATAAACCAAATAACATTTCATTTAGTCCCACAAACACATAAAAAATACAAAGTACAAACCCAAACTCAAATCCTCAAATTCAAAATCTCTAAAATCTACTCCAAATTCCCAAACATAGAACAAGTTTCTTGTTCCCTTGCTGTGTTTCGGACTGCGTTTTCGATGGTGTCGAAGGGTATTGAAAGCTGGACAACAACAGACGGTTATGAAAATAGGACACTGTTATAGAAATAGGAAGAGGTAAGTGAAGGAAAGAGTAAAATAAAGAGTTTAGGAATAAATTGAATTTCATAGGATATTTGAGTCTTTTTGTCAAGAAAGTATCTATGGCATGAAAATTTTTCAAGATGTGTCCAAATTTTATTTCATTAAGGACCCCTAATTATGTCCATTTTTTTAATTTTCCCTTAAAAAAATGATATATCGAAGGGGAGGTAATCAATCATGAGGTATTTCATAGACAACAAAACACAAAAATCTATTATAAGGAAAATTGTCTCTAAGTTTTATAATAAACTTTAAGTTTGTTCTTAGATGATCTTCACAAAAATGTCTATAGCTATTTTTAGAACTTTATCGGGATAATTAGATGGCCAAATTGTAAGTAGGTATAGATAAAGCCTTTGCCTTAAAAGATGACTACAATTAAACACGATTTAAATTAATGTGTGACATTCCATTTAGCTTTCTAAACTACTCTAAAATCAAAAGAAAAAAAAATTCTAGATGTTTAACTTGGCTTGATATAAAGTTATTGGATAAGTGTTCCCACTTTATTTATTAAAAATTATTTGATCATTTAATTTTTATTCACCTAATAAATTTGTACCATGTCATATAGATTTGGTTGTTTAAGTTGAATGTATACTTAAAATTACTTAAAAAAAATTAAAAAACAGAACTACATTATCTTTTTGGTTTCAATAGATTTACAAATTTGAAGAAAAGTTTTATAAATATGATATCAAAAATGATTTTAAATATTAAAATAATAAAACTATACAGATAGGATAGTTAGCGACATTTAAAAACTAATAGGAGTTTTAGCTAAGTTTAAAAACTTTGTTCGAATTGTAAATCAAATGTCATCTAAAATCTTTTATATCATTATTACTTAAATAAAAACCAAATTTCTACCTAATACATATAATTAAGTATCATCCAAAAATCAATCAATTTAACTAAATCTAAAATAAATTTGTAAATTATTGTAATTTAGCATGATGTATGTATTTATATTTGGTTCCGCCTCCAAATTCAATAAAATATAATATTATTCTTCCTCAATGATATCCCAAAATTAAGATAGAAAATAATGTAGAATTGACTAACGATTGCCAAATAGACGAATCAATGTTACATTATTGGGGACATATGATTTGAGATAAGATTTTGAGATGTGTATGGTTATTCGACTCAATATTTGAGTAAAATAACATTATGTATACAAACTTTTTAAACATAGCGTAACATAGATGAAAATTAAAATTAAAAAGTGGTTAAATAAGTATTAATGTAGCATGACTTTACTTTGCATACTAATTTTCTGTTCATTTTTTTCTTCATATTTCATTTTTATTAATCATATATATGGACTTGTAATTGATTAATCAGCTCGTCAAGCTCGTACACATCGACTGAGAACGATGTATGCTCCATCATTATGAAGCAAAGAATAGTTAATGAGTAAATTTTCACCCAGATTACTGTCAATTCTTCAATTTGAAGCACCTGCTCAGTCTGGTCCAAAACCCTACCACTTCTTTTGATACTTGAGGTTCGATAATGGGTTCCTTAAAGTTTGCTTTCTCACTAAGTTCTTCGAATGCATCCACAAGGTTTTGAAGCCTTGCAACAAACTCAATCAAGAGTGAAGCAAATGTTGCTAAAGACAAAGAGCTAGCACTTTCATAAACTTTTGATTCCGAAAGCTGCTCCTGGATGGTTTCCGCATTATGAAATGAAAAACGTGGCCACGGTAATGAGTTTCTCGATATATTATCCGAAGAAATCCATTGTGGCAATGCAGGGCTGGTGCTCATCATGTTAGGATTCTGAACATCCCACATTTCACTTAGGGATTTGATCACTTTCTTTTCATCATCTTTGGCTTCATTAATAGAGTTCTGAGGGTCTTGAAATTCCTGGCGCACTAGTGCAATGTCTGCCCAGCTTTCTGCATTAACCAGAAGATATGATTTTTGGTCTATCTTCATTTGCAACTCTTCTGCAGCCTCATGCACTGCTAGTAGTATGTCTCCAGGGCTCAACTTTTCCATCTTCTCAACTTTGTCTCCAAGCTCTCGTATCACTTTAGCACCTTCATTACCAACCCTCTGAAGCTCGCTGCCAAAAACCTGTCTCTTCTCTGGTGGTGCCTAGACATTATAAGATATCAAGCCTGATAATGTTATTAATGAGTTGAAATCTATTAATGCCATGCCCAAACTTTATAAATAAATTAAATAACAATGATGAACCAACTCTTTGCGACATGGTGGTATTGTTTTAAATCTCCTTTACTCTAGAATTACTCATTTCCTGATACAAGACCCACCCGACATCCGCACAAGATAATGAAATTCATCAAATGATGCACCCGCAATTTGTTGTATTTATCGTTTGTTTATTTTGGTTAGTTATTACATATCCGATCAAAGTCTCCACTATCTTTCCCACCACTCAATTATGTTATTGTTTTGGCTCCGAGTGGCATGTGCAAGGAAGAGCCTCTACTAAGTACTAACCCAGATATATTTTCCTTTTCAACATATATTTTCAATTCTCAAGCTCAATATATCCTACTCTACTCCAGGACCACTTATGTAGTACTGGTGGCCCGGTGGGGCTGTAAGCCTTTCACGATCTCTACTAGCTTCAAAAGCTATAGAAGATAGTATTGAATAATCCTTGTTTTTATCCAAAATAGCAACAAATTCGTTTAAGATAATTAAGGTCGCAATTGTGTTATTTTTTTAGCTGACATATATAAATGTTGACTACGGTCAAGTAAACACAAATGAACTTTGAGGTGAGATGCTTGAAGAAGGGTTTTTCCATGATGAGTTAAATGTTGATTTAGTTTGTTCAATTTGGTAACTTAACGTTTATGACTGCTATTTATAACAAAAGTCCAAGAACTCTGCAGGAAGCTATTGTTGCTGCCAACTTGCTAGAAGGACTAGTAGTTAACAACTGGTGCAAGAGAAAATAACATGGTTCATGTGAATGTAACTCAACCAAAAATTTAAAAGCGCTTTCGGAAAGAGCCTTTAAACAATTGAAAATTAAAGTCAACTCACCTGTATTTCCGAAAGTATGCATCCGTGCATAGCCATGATCATGAATGCACAATGCCTCAATGCACCGCTTATTTTAGCATAGTTTTTCCAAGGGTAATTGAACGTTTTGTAAGGGCCATGAGGTGGCTCCCATACTGCAAAGCCCATCTGCAAAAGACAGGATTAAGTTAAAAGTCAAAGAGATCCCATCTTTTCGCTATCCAATCCAAGCAACAGAACTTTTACCAGAAAAGGCACAA
>SNVD02011925.1:0-61414 GCA_013180625.2 Boswellia sacra | reverse complement strand
TTATGCTCTTTTTCAATATTGAAGTTTCATTTATCTCATCTGTCCATTTACTTAGCAGTTATAAAAGATAACTGATTCCATATCTTTAACACTGTAACATTTTCATGTTTCAGATTTCTTTTGAAGAATGATGGGCTATTTCTCGGGAGTTCTTCAGCCATGAATTATGTTGGCGCTGTCAGAGTGGCACAGTCACTTGGCCCAGGTCACACAATCGTAACCATTCTCTGTGACAGTGGGTTTCTTTCAAGATAACTGATGCTGCTATTATGTTTATAATATATGTGAGAGCGTGACTTGTTCGCTGTGGGTTTCTTTCAAGTACTAATGATAAGCACTAATGATATGCTTGACTTGTTCGCTGCTGTGTCATTTATGTGCTGATGCTATAGCATTTTAATCTTATTTAGGCCATCTCTCCTATATTCATTTCAATGCATTGAGTTGATGATTTGCTGATCGAGAGTTGGCTTTTAATTGTTTTGAGTTATTTGTTTTTCAATCTTCTACCTTGTTGATGTAGAGCTCTTGTTTTTGGTTTTGGTGATTGTTATGCCTGTGAAAGGGCGTTGCATTACTGTTCTCTTTTTGTCGCAAAAATATGCATTTGTCATTATACATTCAAGATGAGAAGATCTGCCATTGAATCAAACTATGCATTGGATCTTTTCTATAGCTGTTGGCTTGGTTTCTGTTGTTTCACCATTACCATTATTCTTTGGATTTAGCTTGCAACCTGCCTGACTTGGCTAAGTATAGTTGAATATGTTTTGTGTTATGCTAATGCTGCTGGGTCCTCCCTCTTATTTGCTGTCTTTTACCTGTTTTTTGTCTGTCTGAAAGTTGATTCACCTTGCAGAGTGCTATGGAATGTGTTTTTGTCTATTGAGTTTTATGTATTTTTTTAAATAAAAAATATATATAATATGTATCAGGATGGTCTCATCCTGACACGTATTATATATTTTTCAAAGGTTTGTGTCGGCCAAAAACCGACACATAAAGGTTTACGAAAAAAGAGAATATGTGTCACTTGGGAACGAATTTGTGTCGGTTAGAGAATGACACGTATAAAATTTTAATAAACATACGTGTCGGCCGAAAACTGACACATAAAGGTTTATGAAAAAACGGAATATGTGTCACTTAGAATACAAAATATGTGTCGGCTACCGAATGACACGTATAATATTTTATTAAAATTTAGTGTCGGCCAATAACCGACACATAATTTATAGAATATGTGTCACTTAGGGAAGATTTATGTGTCGGTTAATGTATGACACATATGATTCAGGAGTCATATGTGTCGGTCATATTTTGACACGCCAGTGTCGTTCCCTGACCGACACGTGATATGTGTCGGTCGAAGAATGACACTGGTATGTCGTTTCCTGACCGACACAAGATATGTGTCGCTTAGTTACTGACACATATTTGATAAAATCTGTTACTAAGTGACACATATTTGTGAATACATGTCTGTTTTTGAATGACACATATTCTTGTGTCGGTTTGACCAAGTGGCACGTATAGAATACGTGTCAGGGCCATACGTGTCGCGCAAAAACCGACATGTATTCTGATATGTGTCAGTTTTCGGCCGACACAAAAACGCTTTTTTGTTGTAGAGGAGAGGAAGGAAACAAGAGTCCAAAAGGTAAAGATTCACTCCTCTCTCTAACTCTAGCCATAACCATGCAATTAAGTGATGGTTTATTATTGTTTGCGATATTTCATGTTAGGCATATGCTGTAAATGGCTAGAAAAACATGAAATAGAGTGAAATATGGAAGAATTTAAAGATTTGATGATGCTAGGAAGCTAGAAGTAAAGTATGAGTATGAATTCTGCAGAGTTGTTTTTCTAAACAGTGCTAAGTCCGAAAATTCCTATAAATTCCATGGTTGTTTGCTGACTCTGAAATTTTTATATGATAAACTAGACACCTCAAGGAGTTTATAGAATTTTAAACTACTTAAAAATTCATAGTGTGTGAATTGTAATGAATTTTTGAAATTCTGGTTCAAAATTGTGAATTCCCCTGTTTTAAAATAGGGCAGGGGGAATGAACTCAATTTGAGGGGGAAAATCTTTGTAAAATTTCGTGATTTTTAATACACAAACCCTTGGTATGTTTTCTGTTACACTGTAAATTTTCATGGTTTTTGGAGTTGTGTATGAATTGTTATGATTTTTCAAATCTGGACTTAAAGAACTGTGAATTTTAAGTTCGAGAACAGAGTATGTGAAATAAATTCCGTCTGACTGCCTTAAACTCCTTAGAAAATCATGATTTTTGGTCCAATGACTCTTATATGTGTCTAGTCTTAGACTGCAAAGTTTGGTAGAGATTGGATTATTGTACAATTTTATAAAATTCTTCAAAGTTTTACTGTTCAATTGAGAGGTCTGCAGACAGATTTGCTGTGTGAATGAAATTAAGGGTTTTCAAGGGGAATATGACCTTATTTTGACTCAATAAAATTCATGGACTATAATATTTATGTCTATTTGATTTCCATGAATTTTTGTGATGATTGGAAATGAATAACCTCTTATTATAATAATCCAACCAATATGTGTGTGTGATAGAGTTTAATAAATGATGTTATTGGTTGGTTGAATTACTGTTAACGTATAAGGGATTTAATGACTTCTAAATGGACACTGATAAGTGTGCCATGAATATGGCAATGGTTACTAGAGAGGAAGGAAAAGAAGAAGAGATGAACTTTAAACAACTGCTTGTCAAGAAATACAGGATAATAAAATTAAGAGGCGAGACTAATCAGGTAAGTAGCTAGACTCTTCTGAAGATACAATAGATGTTAACTTTTAATGAAATGTGTTTAATGATTGTGTTCGTGAATATATGTGAAATGTGTTGATGGAATGTGGATGGGGCCATGAATACATGGACCTTGATATAGGAAATGATTTGACTGGGGTTTATAGTGATTTATGAAATGTGTGATTTCACACACTTTGATATATATGTGATTGACACATTGGTGTAAATTCTATGTGTGTGAGATGTAGAAATGTGAATGTGCCCTCATGTAGGTGAATTTGTTATGATATGGCTTGAATAACATTGCCAATGAAACGACGTATGTATGTGAAGAATGAAATACATGCCAAACATTCGAGGATACTATTTTCTCATGTGAGATGGCATGACAAATGAATGTCTATGAAAAACTATATGTATTAGAATGCCATGAATATGTACGAGTGGAAAATGAATGAGATCAGTTATACATGGACATAGTTATGCAACGATGTGATTGAAATACATCGAAGAGTAATGGAAGGGTTGGCACTAATAAAGAATTCAATGGGGTTCTATATGTGTAAAAATGATGCCAATGTGTGGATTGTGCACATCCATAAGTGTATGTGAGATATGTAGGCTTATTGTATTTATGAATATATATGTGATTAATGAGAAGTCTACGTAGAACCTCAATTATGATAGTGAACTGCAATATTGTGATGTGTGAAAGCATGTATCACTGTGTGATGTGTTATGAATTCGAAATTACATGCCAAGCCCATGGGAATATATTGAATGTCAAATGTAAAATATGATACCGTTAAATACTAGCATTATGGGGAATGAATTGTGATATGTTGTGATTGGGTTAAAAGCTTGACATAGAGCTTCATTTATGTGACTGAAATGTGCAATGTGATATGTGAGTAAAAGCTTAATATAGAGCTTTACTTGTATGACTGAATGTGAAAACTGATATGTGAGTGGCATGCCACAATTTAGGATATTTGGCTCTTATAGCTTGAGGGTAGGTCTGGATCATGTGTTTCCCTACATGGAATTTGGTAACATGGGCCCGATATCACCCGGATTATCAGGCTAGCCTCGAGCTATTTCAAGTGTAGGCATCTGAATGTATCCGTACTGTTATGTACTCCTCTGGGTTAAGGGGAGGTCTGGACCATATGTTTCTCTAGACGAGATTCGGTAGCATGGGTCCGGTATCACCTGGATTGTCAAACTAGTCCTGAGCTATTTCATGGGTAGGCCTCTAAATATATCTGTAATGTTCCGTATCCCCATGACTTGAGGGGAGGTCTAGACTATGTATTTCTCTAGACGAGATTCGGTAGCATGGGCTCGGTATCACCCTGATTGTCAGACTAGCCTTGAGCTGATTCATGGGTAGGCCTACATATGGGAACTGATTGTGAAATGAAAAGTCCTACCTTGATTAGAGAGCATTGTTCCTAAGTATATGTGATTATACTGTAGAAGCTTCCGAAATTATTTGAAATGGATATCCATATGAACAATGTAGCTAGCTTGTGGAAACTCGTGTGTGAATGATTTATGTGTTTATGGGAGCATATGATGATGTGTTAGACTTGTGAAAAGTTTATTTGTAAATGAGACGTGTATATAAATGGGTGTTTGTATAGATATATGTGATAAGCTTTGATATAGAAAAGCCATGTTTGATCACCCATAGATAAGTATTTACAGAATTAGAAATGTGATGGGATAAGTGAGTAATTGGTCTAGGAAATTGGCCAATGATGCAAGATTGGTGCATGAGCACCATTAAATGGTGCATGATCACATCTTTAACCGACCTAAAGAGATATAGACAGAGAATGGTATCGTTGTGCCATACTTTTCGCGCTGGAGCGTCAATTGCACCGACTCAAGTAAGAGAGAACAGAGAGTTGGCGCATGCGTGCCTCTCCCTTGATGCAGGAGTGCGGAACTGAAATTTGCAATGGATTTGAAATCAGAAACTTAGCACCTTGCCGCTTGTGACTGTTATTTTTTGATCTTGGACTTTACGTCCTAATTGTAATTCTTGGGGTATGCCCCTCGGATTTTTGTATATTATAATTTTTTAGATCTATATTACTAAGTAACTTTTTCAAAAAAAAAAGAAACTTGGCACCATCGTGCCAGTTCCCTTGTGCAGAGGCGCGATCCTTGAACAGTGAAATCAATTTTTTGACTTTCTTAGTAGGGCACTAGTGGCTTATATACCAAGAAATAAACAGTAATTGGTGATTTATGGAATAAGTGTTTAATAGTAGTCATATTCTGAAATGGTTATCACCATTAATTGTTTTATTGTGAGTGTTACGCCAATTTCATAATTCTAGCTGCTTACTGAGTTTCATACTCACTAGTCTGTTGTGTACCTTAGGTATTCAATGAATTAAAGATTAAGAGAAGATTTCGGCATAGCGCCGGCTATGTTCCCTTGGTAAGTTCTTTTCTGCTGCAGTATTACTACATTGGGTGCGGGTTGTGACACACACCCTCCAAAGACCGAACATTTAATGCCGTCATTGACCTCATCCAAGAGGTTACTGGACTTATCAATCGTTAGAGTTGAAATTTGTTAGGAAATTGAGCATTCCTACCGCAACTCAAATAAAAGTTAAAAAATAAATTGTTATATTAGAAATAATAATTTGGGTGGCACTGCATACCACAATAAATAAATTAAACAACTTGGACGGCTTAGCCTTTCACAATAAATAAATTAAAGGCAACAAAGAAAATAAAGCCACAAAAATTTAGTGTGGCAAAACCCTTAATTTGAGGAAAACCTCCACGGGATAAGACCGAAAATATTTTATTATGAAGAAAAATATTACAATATCTCTCACAATTATAATGGAGGAGATAACAAGAGAGAAAGAAGAGAAAAGCTTATTACATAACTAGGACTCATACTTGAGGATAATTTATGATTAATAGGAAGTAGGGTAGAAATTGGCATACAATCTTACATGTTGAAGTGGAGCAAGATTTTCTTCAAGTAGTTCTTTTGAGATAGCCAAATCTTCCTTTTTTTCATCTCAGTGAATTTGCATCCCTAGGATCTTGTTTGCCACTCTTAAATCCTTCATTTCAAATCTCCTATCCAACTGTGCTTTTAATTCTTGGACCTGATCTTTGTTAGTACCTACTACCAACATATCGTTCACGTACAATAGTAAAATGACAAGGTCTTCCTCAAACGTCTTGTAATACGTACAATGATTTGAACTGAGTCTGCTAAACAGTTATGAGGAATAGTAATAAGTGTCAATATGATTTAATATACACCAGAAAAGCTTCGAGGAAAGAGTGGAGGGGTCACAAGCTGTCCCACTTAAAACCCAGTCTCCTTAGACTCTTATGATCTTTTTGACAAAGCTTTCCTAGACATGTATATAACTATATAAATAACCACTCACTGCCCTAATCCTTGGCTCTGCCTTGACAACCTGGCTCTGATACCACTGCTAGGAGATTAAGCACTCATACCATAGCTCAAATAAAAGACAAGAAACAAATTGTTATGTTAGAAACAACAATTTGGGTGGCACTACTTATCACATTAAATAAATTAAATAACTTGGGCGGCTCAGCCTTTCACAATAAATAAATTAAAGGCAACAAAGAAAATAACGCCACAAAAATTTAATTTGGTAAAACTCTCAATTTGAGGAAAACCTCCACGGGACAGGACCGAAAATATTTTATTATAAAGAAAAATATTACAATCTCTTTCACAATTAAAATGGAGGAGATAACAAAGGAGAAAGAAGAGAAAGGTTTAATACATAAGCTTGGGACAAATCAAAGGGAAGGAAGATGCTTTATTATACAGCCAAGCCTCCCCACTTACATTTTGCTTCCCACCAATATCGGATTGTATGAAAGGCAAAAATGCCTTCACACTTCATAGAAATGAACATCTTCATTTACAAACTAGCTGAAGTATATTTCTAATTTCTCTTTTGAAGTGTAGCCAAAGTTGTAGAAGTGACGACCTATAAAGACAGATATGAAGCCCTTAGTTTTTGATAGCCATGACTCACCTGACCAGTCAAATTGATTTTGCCGCCACCAAATGGCCAAACTCTTGTTGTCACTAGGGTCCAAGCCAAAGGTATATGAGTCTGAGCCGTTGGCAGGTGAGTCGAATGTGTTATGCACAATACAATCGATAACTAACAGAACAACCAAAATGTACAACCACAAACTATGCTAGATAATTGAATATGATAGCTACTAAAGAGACAACTAATCAACCAACAATGCAAAATAGAAAGAACACCAAGATTTAACGAGGTTCGGCATAAATACCTATGTCCTCGGACGCCGCTGAAGAAACATTCCACTATCTTCAAAGAGAATTACAAACTTTTGGGTCACAATACAAATACTACAACTATTAGACCAAACTGCAATTATCCAAATAGTTGGGTCAAACTGTAATTACCCAAATAATTGGGCAATACTACAAATACCCAAAATCAAAGGGGAAAAAATAAATATTACAAACTTTAAGATCCTTAATGAAAGGTCCTTAAACTATGAGGTCTTATATGTGAGACCTTACAAATATAGAGGGTAGAGAAGAATTTCTAATGGGATAACTAAACTTCTCCCATGTGGCTTCTTTTATAAGCCCACATGAGACCCATATTTTCTTACTTAATCAATGTGGGATTCCTCCCACTAGCATATGAGCCACAAACTCAACAAATCTCCACCTTGACGAATATGCTGACCTACCACAAATTTCTTCTTTTTCCCACATTCTCTATCACAACTGCAACGCCTCCAAATGCGTCCAATAGCGCGGTCAAACTCGTACAATGTTGATCAAGTTCAAATAATGACTGAACTTGATCGCTGTCACAACCTTAGTCAACATATCTGCAGGATTCTCGGCAGTCTCAATCTTCTGAAGTAAGATTCTCCTATCATCAATAATCTCTCGCACAAAATGATACCGAAATCAATATGCTTCGTACGAATATGGAAAACTGGATTCTTTGCTAAATGGATAGCACTCTGACTGTCAGAATAAAGAGTGATCTTCTTCTGCCCAATTCCCAATTCATTCAGCAATCCCTGTAACCAAATAGCTTCCTTCACAGCCTCTGTCATTGCCATATACTCTACTTCTGTAGTAGACAAAGCCACTGTAGACTGTAAAGTAGACTTCCAACTCATTGGTGCTCTTGCAAGAGTAAACACATAATCAGTTGTCGACTGACGTTTATCCAAATCACCAGCATAATCAAAATCAACATAACCAATAGCATACTGATCACACGTATCATCCCTCTCAAAGACTAAGCCAATATCTACGGTTTTCAACAAATACCGTAGAATCCATTTCACTACTTGCCAATGTCCTTTACGAGGATCATGCATATACCTGCTCACAACTCCAACTGCATATGAAATGTCGGGTCTTGTACACACCATAGCATACATCGAGCTATCAACTGTATTAGCATATGGAACTCGAGATATATACTCTCATTCCTCATCTGTACTAGGAGATAAAGATGCACTGAGTTTCATATGAGGAGTAAGTGGGTTACTTACAGGTTTTGACTGCTCTATAATGCCAAACCGCTATAATACCTTATTCAGATACTGTTCTGAGTCAAACAAATCTTGTCTTTCCCTCTATCTCTGCTAATCTTCATACCTATTATCTTCTTAGCTTCAACCAAATCTTTCATCTCAAACTCTCGATTCAACTGAGTCTTCAACTTTACAATTTCTTCGACATTTGCCGATGCTATCAATATATCATCAACATACAAGAGTAGATAAATGAAAGAACCATCACGTAGCCTCCGAAAGTACACACAATTATCAAATTTGCTTCTTGTGTACTTCTGACCCATCATAAACCGATCAAATCACTTATACCACTGTCTGAGAGATTGTTTCAAACCATAAAGCGATCTTTTCAGTTTGCACACCAAATTTTCCTTATCAGCAACTTTGAATCCCTCTGGCTGAGTCATATAGATTTTCTCTTCTAAGTCACCATGTAAAAATGCAGTTTCTACATCAAGTTGAACTAGTTCCATATTCATCTGAGCTACCAAGGCCAACAAAATTCTAATGGAAGAATGTTTCACAACTGGAAAAAATACCTCATTGTAGTCAATTCCTTCCCTCTGAGCGTAGCCTTTAGCTACCAACCTTGCTTTGTAGCAGACGTCATTCTTGTCAGGAAATCCATCTTTCTTTGCATATACCCATTTGCATCCAATTACCTTTTTACCCTTTGGTAGTTGAGCTAGCTCACAAGTTTCATTCTTTTGAAGAGACTAAATCTCTTCGCTCATAGCTGTCTTCCACTCATCAACTTCAGAACATCTGACTGCCTCTCTATAAGTAGAAGGAACATCAGCATCTATAATTGAAAGTGCATAGGCCACCATATCAGCAAATCGAGCAGGTTTATGAATCTCACGTCTTGGCCTATTACCTGCAATTGATTCTTGTTACTGTTGAGGTTCCTTAGTAGAACCCTCTCCATCATCTCCCAAATCCTCCTCTGTCATCGAAGTACCATTATCTGTCTCAACAGATCTAACTGGGTTTAATGTTGTCGTTTCAAACTCCACCTGCTGCTGAGTATGCTCTACCTGCTGTGGAGTACCATTCACCTTTGTCTGATTTTTTGATTTCTTTAATATTGAAGACTCATCAAATGTCACATCTCGATTGGATACAATCTTCCTCGAACTATGACACCAAAGACGATATCCTTTTACTCCTGAAGCAAATCCTAAGAAAATCGCTTTCTTGGCTCTAGGATCCAACTTAGATTCTTTCACATGATAATATGCAGGAGAACAAAAAACATGTAAAGAATCATAATCAGAAACAGGTTGTCCAGACCATACCTCCAATGGAGTTCTATCATTAATAGCAGCTGAAGGTAGACGATTAATGAGATGACACGCATAAGTCACAGCCTCAGCCCAAAATTCTTTGCTCAACCCAGCATTGGACAACATACACCGAACTTTCTCCAGCAATGTCCGGTTCATGCATTCTGCCACCCCATTCTGCTGTGGTGTACCTCTCATAGTAAAATGACATACAATACCTTCATCTTGACACAATTTCAAAAAACGATCACTGCAATACTCACCATCATTATCTATTCTAAGATGCTTGATCTTCTTGTCAGTTTGTGTCTCAATTATATTTTTCCACTTAAGGAAAATACCAAGTACATCATCTTTTGATTTCAAATAGTACACCCAAGTTCTTCTGAAAAAGTCATCAACAAAAGTAACAAAGTAGTGCCTACCTTCCACTGACGCGGTTTTAGTAGGTCTCCACACATCTGAGTGAACATAGTCAAGAATATCCTTGGTATTATGAATAGCGGTGCCAAATTTCACTCTGTTCTACTTTCCTAGAACACAATGCTCACAAAAATCCAGCTTGCAGGTCTTTGCACCTTTCAATAAGCCTCGTTTCACCAAATTGAATAAGGCATTCTCACCTGCATGTCCCAAACTCATATGCCACAGTCTCGTGATCTCTGAATCTGCATCATTATCAAAAACCATAGCCGCTGATCCAATAACTGTATTATAGTAATACAAGTTGTTCCTTCTAGTGCCTTTCAATACCATAAGAGCGCCTGAAGTGACCCTCAGAATACCATCTTGAATAGATATCCCACATCCTTTAGATTCTAAGGCTCTTAAAGAGATGAGATTCTTCTTCAACTTCCGTACATACCGAACATCTGTCAAAACTCTAGTCAGTCCATCATGATTCCTTAATCGGATCGAACCTATTCCAGCAGTATGGCAAATATCATCATTGCGCATATACACAACTCCACCATCAAGCTCTTTAAACTAAAAGAACCATTTCCTATGTGGACATATATGATAAGTACAACACGAATCCATAATCCACTCATCAGAACCAGAAGTGCATGGATGACTAACTAGACATATCTGACTCACTATCATCTTCACACTTAAGAACACATGCATCAGAAACAGCCTTGCCCTTATCTTTCTTTCTCAACTTAAGACAATCTTTCTTCCAATGCCCTTTCTCACGACAAAAGGCACACTCATCTTTTTCTAATCTATCCCTCGACCAAGATTTTTCTATTTTTCCTGGTTTCCTACTTTGACTACGCCCTCTCATTATCAATGTATCTACTGACTCATCCCTATGTTCCCTTTGATCTTTCTTACGAATTTCATAATTCAACAAAGCAGAACAAATTTCTTCAAAAGACAGTTTATCTTTCTCATGGATAAGAGTAATGCACAAATGATCTAATTCATCTGGAAGTGAGCCAATCAATAACATAGCCTTAATTTCATCTTTGAAGGTTTCATCTAAGTTTAACAAATCAGCAATTAACTTATTAAACTCATCAATATGAGAACTGATGCTCGTACCTGATTTCAACTGGAGACGGAACAATCTCCTCAATAGATACAGTCGATTCTCGTTGCTTTTCTTCATATATTTGTTTTCCAGCGCTTTCCACAATTTGCTTACAGATATTTCTTTTGTGAACGGATACTTCTGTTCTCTACACAAGCAAGAGCGAATCAACCCACAAGCTTTTATATTCAGCCTGTCTCAATCTCTTGCACTAATATCTTCTGGTTTTGTTTCTTCTAGAACAATATCCAAATCTTGCTGATACAACCCGTCTAACACCTCACTCTACCATAAGCCGAAATTATTTTGACCATCAAATTTTTCAACATCTATTTTTGCATTTGTCACAGTCACTGTCTTCTCCGATACAGTTGATGATGATGCCATTACTACCTCTCACAAATAAGCTGGATACACAAATCAGCAATAACCAAGCTCCAAACAGACTATTATATTCAATAACTAGCAATTCAAAATCAACAACCCAGAATAGTAGCAAGTGCTTCAATGAAATAGCCACTAACTACCCAAAACCTTAGGCTCTGATATCAATTGTTATGCACAACAGAAGCGATAACCAATAAAACAACCAAAATACACAACCACAAACTATGCTAGATAATTGAATATGATAGCTACTAGAAAGACAACCAATCAACCAACAATGTAAAATAGAAAAAACACCAAGATTTAACGAGGTTCGGTATAAATACCAACATCCTCGGGCGCCGCTGAAGAAACCTTTCACTATCTTCAAAGAGAATTACAAACTTTTGGATCACAATACAAATGCCACAACTATTGGATCAAACTGTAATTATCCAAATAGTTGAGTCAAACTGTAATTATCCAAATAATTGGGCAATACCACAAATACCCAAAATCAAAGGGGGAAAAATAAATACTATAAACTTTAAGGTCCTTAATGAAAGACCCTTAAACGATGATGTCTTATATGTGAGACCTTACAAATATAGAAGATAGAGGAGAATTTCCAATGGGACAACTAAACTTCTCCCATGTGGCTTCTTTTATAAGCCCACATGAGACCCATATTTTCTTACTTAATCAATGTGGGATTCCTCCCACTAGCATATGAGCCACAAACTCAACATAATGAATTCCATAAGCGGAGAAACCATTTATGGCCAGTTCACAAGTTAATTCCCAGCTTCATCCATGGTGGAAGGTTATCAGTTGTATAATCAAAGCTTCGCCACAGTTGCTGCCTCACAGATTCATTTGAAGTCGATTCATACAGGACAAGATTGCCAGAATTCTCCAGGGTAGCACTACTATTACCACTCGCTGCTTGAATCCTGCTACTTATTACAATAGGTTCACGCTTGCTGCAAAAAATTTTCAGATTGCCATCACTACTGTCTATTGTAAGCTTCCCAGATTTATCTGAGATTGGGGTGTTCCTATTGGCAACCCACAGTGGCTCAATATTTTCCCCCGTACAAAAGTAATCATGCTTGTAACCCTTCTATCTTTAGGCTTATTATACCATATTCCTACATAACGTTTTGTTATAATGCAGGGGTCTAAAGAATCCCAACCTGAATTTCCCATCAGTTGAATGCAGCTCTTCCCCATCTTCTAGCAGTTCACCTAGTCATAGTCCATCTGACTCAGAATATGAAGGTCGTCAGAAGGATTTGATTTCTTCCTTGGATGACCATTAGTAGAATATAATACTCTACTTGCACATATGGTTGGTAGTACCAGCTGTGGCAAAGCCGAGATGGATTTAACATTGTACCAAATAATGATATGCATTGCCATGGAGTTTGTCCAATTAAGTGGTGAACCTTTGCTGGGCAATCGGCAACCGCGTTACAGTTGGCTACAGCATTTTTGGGGTCATGTCAATTCGATCTGCTTAGCCTGTTGCTTAATTTTATGGAAACTTCATATGTACTTTCTAAAAGCACTTTCTTAATATTGTTGTCAACTGTGTAACATTCCATCCGGGCTGAAGAAACCCAACCTGGAGTTCCCATTAGCTGAATGCCGATCCTCCCCATCTCTCCTTGTTGTATAGTTTGTCTGTTTGAGAAAATGAAGGTCGTCCCACCAAGAGTATGCATATTATGATGCCAAAGAGGATTCGACTTTTTTCTTCAATAACCATTAATAGAATCCTGTATTTGTAGAATCATTAATTGTATAGTACGAGCTCCGTTCCAAAAGCTGAGATTAACTTACGTAGCCGCTAATTAATGATCCTATGCATTGTTTTGGTCTTTGTCAAATTAAGTAGTTAAACCTTTAATGGGCAATTGGCAAATGGCACACGGGATTGACTGTTGACTGCATGCGGCTTTCAAATGAGTTAAGTCAATTCGATTCTGCTTACCTTAATGCTTAACTTTCATCAAAACTTCATTAATTTGTTTAATTAATTAATCTGAAAAGGCTTTGAATAATGTTATACTTAGAAAATTAGCATGTAAAGTTTATATCCTAATTGATATAGCAGTTGACATGGCAATGTCTTGTTATTTGCTACATCACCAAATAGAATCAATTTTTATGTTTCTAATGTTTATCATCTATATGTGATTTTTCTATTTATTGTCATATTCTTAAATTAAGGATTTTTTCTCATCACCAATGTAGAATTAAAAATCAATTGAAGTGGATGTTGTGATTTATGGTAAGGCATTGCTATATCAACCGCTACATTCATCGGGATACAAACTTTTATAAATGAAAACTTCAACTGATTTTGAATATTTATTCTAAAATTTATTTTCTTTTTTAATTTTTTAATAAATCAAACAAATATTTTGACTTTGTTTATTGATTAATTATTTTCTTATTTCCACTGTCTATGTACCCACTTTTGACTTTCGAGTTAGGATAATATTTTTTATATCGTTGACCACTGTGGCTCCCTATGGTTTCAAAAATTAACACAGAAGTTCCTGACATTGAACATATACTTAACAACACAGTAATAAAAATTTGTGACATTGACAAAAATTGATGCAGATTGCAGGGGCGTTCATGAGCAGATGGAAAGATTATCATATGAAGCTTTTTCAGTGAGACATTACTGTTCATGCAACTATATGGAAGTATTTGTGACAAAATTTTTTGTTCAATTTTTAGGCGGCCAGATCCTAGTTTGATTGGAAATGGGTTAACAAATTAACACATCCTTGTTTTGTTCCTTTTTTTCTTAGTTTATAGCTTTTACTATGTTAAAAACTTAGAACTTTCCACCCACAATGAGTTAGCCCAGTGACAAGGGCACAACAAAGGAAAGGAAAGAGCGGTAAGGTCATGTTGAGATCTTAGATTCGATTCTTCACAAAGGACTATCTCATTATTTATTAGGAGACCCACATGATTACGTAGGATGATAATATTGTCACACTGATAGAGATTCATGGGCAATGTAGAGCAATGCTTCAGCTTGGCTTCTTAAAATTTTTCAAATTTAATTTATTTATTAAATACAATTATGCATTAATGTTAAAGGTATTAAGTGTAAAGTATCTATTTTACCTTTCTCGTTGTCCAAAAGTAGACTGAGTCTATTAGTTGGACCTAGATTATATAAAAAAATTGAAACCAAAAGGGAAGCAATTATATAAAGGCATAATCACTTTCAACCTAATATTAGGAGCCGTTTAGTATAGGGTTGAGTTTTACTAGAATGGAATTAGTTTTACTAAAATGAGATTCAAATTACTAAAAGAGTGATGTCTAAGAATCTGATGCTTGGGAATGATTGTTCTTAAGAATCTTATCCTTGATTACTGTGATAATCAAATCACTAGATTTGACTGTACAAAGAAATTTCCTAATTTTATTTAATATGCAAGTAAACTTCATCATTAAAATACTTTTAATATAAAAAATACTTTATTTATTTTTCATATTATGTCTAGAATGAATTAAAAAAATTAACATGAAATTTTGAATAATTCACCATTTTCTTCCACTTTCTATGTTATAAAAAGTGAAAATAAAAATAAAAATAAAAAACACGCCTCAAAACCATTTTCTTCCACTTTCTTCCTCTTTTTTTTTCTTTTCACTTCTTCTTCTTCTTCTTCTTCTTCTTCTGTCTCTCTCTCTCTCTCTATCTCTTCTCTAATCTTTTTCCTGAGAAACTACATCTGCTTTTTCTAGTCAAACTCGTCACCCTCTCCTTATTTTCTATCTCTTCTTCTTCTTCTTCTTCTTCTTCTTCTCCTTGGCTCTTTTTTTAATTTTTTCCCTATTTCTCCTTCCCTGCATGGTCACATAAAGAACACACCTCATCACTGTTCCTCTTCTTCCTTTTTTTTTTTTTTTTCTCTTTTTCGTTCCCCGTGTCATCACCTAAAGACCACGACTCATCACTGTCATCGCCAACCAACATCACCTCTCAGTCGTTTGAAGTCCTCTCTGCCATGTCCAGCCATCGCCAACTAGCAACAACTCTTAATTTCTTTTTTTTAATTTATCCTATTTATTTGATTTTATAGGATTTGAGTTTGGCATTTTGGTTTGTTGATGTTGAAATGGACTTGGGTTTCTTGAGATTGAATTGGATTTTGGATTTTGGCTGTTGGTGGATTGATTTTGTATATAGGTTCTTGGTGATGATTTGTCCACTGTGAAAGTGGAGATGGGAAAGTGATTCCCAATAATCTCAAACTCAAAGAATAGAAGAGTTTCATATTATCCCTCTTGGCAGCCATCTCAAACCCGTGAGAAATACGGATGGCTTTCAGTTTTCCATTCCCACGGGGACAAACCCCCATGCCAAATAATCCCTTACCTTAAAGGTAGTTTTGATATAAATCCATTTACAAATTATTTTTTGACTTTGAAAAAAATAACTAATTAACAAATCATAGTATATAAGTACCAATTTATGAGAATTAATCACATATATCTAATGGATAAATGCAATTTTTTGAATCATTGGATTAAGATAAATAAATGACCATAAATTATGTTTTTAGCTTTAAGTCAAAAATTTAAGTTAAAATTTTATCCCATGCACATACAAAAGAACTCATGCTAGAACTCCAGGAATATGATTAATTAACGAAAGAGACTCATTGAGTTCTTATTTCCACTGTTTATTTATTTATTTATTTTTAAATCAACAAATTTCAATCCTAACCCTCTGGTAATCATAGTTGAATCAATATAAGGCATTCCAGCGTTTTACAGATAAACGAAAATCATTCCAGCATTTTCAAAATCAAAGAATTTGTGTTATCCTTTCTTGGCCTATTCACACATGTAATCTCTCCATTAATATTTCGAAGTCTAGTTAGGTATAGACCATAGATATTCTCAAGGAGGCCAAAGTAAACTATGCGGAAGTCAAATTAAGATATATATATATATATATATATATATAACTTGCCCACGGCTCACGGCATTGACTATTGACTTGACTACTTCAACATAGATCACTCAAGTCCCCTAACGTGCTGTATATGGCTAATCGTCTTAAAAGCAGTTGCTTTTGTCTCATTCTTACAAGTCCTACAATATTTAGACAATAAATATAGCTTGGAGACAAAATGCGCTCCTATCATTAGAATGCAGTGTCATTCCTTAAAATGTCATGATGTTAAAAATTTAGGGATTCTTCCAAAATCCAATTAGTATTGGATCTCGAATAGAAGTCGAGTAACTATTCATAATCTGATTTTTAGTTAACAAAACTACTAAAATTACTCATGCAAAATGGTATAAACCCCAAAATGTTTTTACAATCATGATTATTGAACATGAAAATTCTACATCAATAGATACACGTTTAATTTTTCGGTGTTCATGCCCATCAAAATATGCTTAAAAAATTAGGCCTTCCATAATAATAGTCATTGCCAACACAATTGTATGGATTTTATTTGGGATGCTGCTATCAACTATCGGGCTTCCATAACTGAGATTGATACAGTATTTATGGAACATTTTTCTAACTTGTTTTCGGTTCCTTCTGCTTCTATTGGGTTAAGAAAAAATGCTGGTTCTTTTGGAGCATTTAGTTGTATAGTTTTATTTGCCAGCATAGAAACAACATTTTCCGTTGGCCTATCCACTGCCTGATCTTGTACGCACAAGAGACTAACATGAATACATCTCTGTACTTCATAATGACAGCATGACTGATCGCACATTAGTGCTGGGTCCATCAGCTCCAAAGCTCTGTTATCATTCCACATTTGCCATGCCTGTGATAAATTCATCAATTAATTCACAAAAACTACCAATCCAGGTTGAATTTTGCACATTTAAATCAATAAGCTAGTTTAATTTCAATCAAAGTTTCCCCGAAGAAAAAGATGAGCTTTAAGTGAAAGACTTACATATCCGATTAAGTTGATTGAGAGATCATGATGGTAGCTAGTATTGTTCTTCTGCCCACTTATTATCTCAAGTAGTAAAACTCCGAAGCTTAATACATCCACTTTCGTTGATACATTCGTTGATACAATTCCTTTCATGGCATGCTCAGGAGACATGTAACCACTAAAGTAATAGTTTTTTTTGGCGAATGCAAGCATAATTGAGATGTGCGTAGATTAGTAGATGTAAAAATATACTTGCCTTGTCCCAACAATTCTATTTGTATTTTCTTCAGATTCATTTTTCCCAAATACTCTTGCCAAACCAAAATCCGATATTTACGGATTCATCTCATCATCAAGTAAAAGATTATTCGCCTTTAAATCTCTATCTATTATTCTCAATCTAGAATATTTATGAAGGCAAAGAAGTCCTTGAGCAATTCCTACAATGATATTGAAGCGTTGTTTCCAATTCAATAAATTTTCTTTCTTGCAAGATTTATCTATAGATAGCCAATTTGAGGAATTAATGTGCGTATAAGCCAAAACGAAGATGCAAATTTTAAACAAAATTAAAATGCTTAAGATTTACCAACAAAGAGGAAGAAATTCAAGCTTTTGTTAGGCATGTCTTCTCTCTGAATGCAGCACCCAACAAGCCTGACAAGATTTGTGTGTTGCAGTTTGGCAATGTGTACAACTTCATTCTTAAATTCCACCAATCCGTGTCCAGAACTTCTTGAAAGCCTTTTTACTGCTGTTGCTTGACCATCATGTAATTTCCCCTGAAAACAGTATCCACTGATCAGTTGTGAACAACAGCTGATTAATTGATTTCTGAGTCATCTCATTTTGATCTCTTTTGCAGTATACATTGTAAACCGGTGCAAATCCACGGTCGCCAAGCTTATTTGTAGTTGCAAAATTGTTGGTTGCGAATGCAATGCTTTCAAAACTGAAAATTTGCAATTCCTGGCTCTTTCTTTGAGCCCTTTTCGGCTTATTTTTATTCCCATATTTGCCCAAACATGTTGTGTTAGCTTCTAACTCGCTTTGAAGAACATCTTGCTCAATTTCTTTCCTCCCTAAACACCGCTCACAGAAGGTATCTACAAAGAGTAAGGAATCGGTACTGTTTAGAGTCTAAGTATGATAGTAAGTAAAATGTTCTCTGACAACTTAGTTTTGAGAAATTACCTTCCATGAGTCTTCTTCGTATGAAGTAGAATATAAAGCAGAAAATGAGAACAGCTATAAGTCCTGTGACTGCTATGATGAACCATCTCCACAACTTTGCTACAATGAATAAAACTCATAGTTAGTGCTTTAAGAGATCTATTACTTTTAGGTATATCAAAGCATTTCTTTTACAACTTTATCATTCTTTGTTAGTATATGGTTTGATAAAATCAATAATAAAGGTGGCTTTAATGATTATGAAAAGATATTCCCAGAGGAAATTGATTTTTTTTTTTTTTGGTTAACTCGATTTCCCTTTGATGTTGAGGAAAAACATGAAGATACTTGGTCAAATTAACCAATTTTCTAGTTATCCAATGCAATTTTGCTTATCTTTATTGGAGAAAGTTCTCACAACTACATGCAATTTTTGTTATTGGTTTTAATAACAGTTTGATAACTTTCATTTCATAGTTGAATGTGCTTCTAATACAGACTTTAACATTAATGGAATTCTGTTTAATTAAAGGCTACAAACGATGAATTAAACATTGACAAAAATATTTTATGTGCAAGTCAATTCACTAGATGGAATGGTATCAGGGTTTAATTATCTTTCTGCAACTGAAGAACATATATCTCTCTTCCACCATTAATATTCCCCCTGAAGTCATTCCTCGCCTCCATATCTCACAACCAGTTGCGCTGTCAGTAGCGAAGAAAGCATATGCCACACAAGAACAACTGTCAAAGCACTTGGCTTCACAATGAAAGAGATTAATGTTGTTACTCCCGTCAAACTCCAAGCCTTGGCCAGATATAAACCCTTTTCTGAGCTTGAATAACTCATTCCTTTTGCCGCACTCTGGCAATTTTTGCTCCACACATCCAGGATCAAACTTGTAAGAACAAGCTCCAAATGGTGCCAACCTCGCTATCTCTGCTATTGCTCCTTTTGGCTCTAACATGTATCTTGACCTAACATGGTTTTCACTCACGGAATATATAAAGTACTTTTCATCATCATTTGAAATAAACCTAAAGTTATGATAACCTTCATTGGACAACAGAGGCAACAACTCAAAGTGCCTATTTTGCCAAACTCCACTGGTCCAGTATACACTTCTTTTCCACCATATGGCAAGCTGCCCTCAACCGTTGACGCCGATGCCAATCAAAAGGGTAAAAGACCCTTCAGCTGGGTTGCTTGCACTCATCCAAGGTGTTAGTGACCATAAATGACCAGCTGTCACGTTCATTCCTAATTTCATCCCAGGCAGAAGGGTGTCTGTAGGATAAACAAAGCTTTGCCACAAAATATGCTTTGTAGAACCATCAAAATTCAGCTCCTTCACCATAAAATTCCGGGAATCTAGTAGTGTTGCTCTTAGATTATTTGCTGATTGGCTTGAATTTGATATGATTAATGGACTGCCTCCATTGTATGAAATTTTCAGCTTACCAAATTCATCTATCATAAGAATTCCGGATTGGTCCGAAATCGGGAAGTTTGTTGGCAACCCACACCACCTTTCGGTTGGCAAAGAATGATTCCTTATCGTTTTGAATATTGTACCATATTCCCAAATAACGACTCTTCGAAGTTCCAGGGCTAAAGAACACCAACCTGAACGTCCCAACAGCTGAAACCATGTGTTTCCCATCCTTGTGCTGCTGGCCTGGTGTTAATGCGTCTGTGGCTGAATGTAAGGGGCTTATGGAGAAGAAATAGCAAAACAAACTGGAAGAATGAGATTTCTCTTGTTGATGGCCATCATCAAAAATCTTAAATTTCAAGTTAAGTGATTAACAAATAAAGAAACATCAGATATTCTATGGGAATCAGCTCAAGGTTTTGGTCTTGTGACAGTAGTAATTAGACTATTCAATGCCTTTTTCTTGATGTTGATGTCACTAATTGAATTTGTAAGCAGCTAACTGAACCTAGCATATGTTGAGTTCAAATGTCTCCATCTTGATGTTGATATTACTAATTGAATTTGTAAGCAGCTAGCTAGGCCTAGCATTTGTTGAGTTGAAATGGCTCCATCCATTGGAAATAAACTTTGTTTGTTTTAGGATTTAAGTTTTGTTTAGAAAAAAAAAATTGAGCTCAAGTAGAATTAGGATTTATATTTTTAGAAGGATTAAGATTGCCATGAGTACTATATAAATAGAGTATTTTTCTTATTTATGTGGGTGTATGGAATTTAAAGTTCAAAAAATAAAGAGTAAGTTTTTAAGATTTTTGTGTAGTGATCTCTGATAAAGTGGTATCAGAGTCACAAGAGAAAGGAGAAAGAAGGAAGCACATACCATCAACAGCTAAGGTTCATCGTCAGCAACCAAACGTCATCGGAAAGCTACCATAAAGTCATCGAAAAATTATAAATCAGCGAGTAAGATCTTACCTCCACTGACATCAGATAGATTGAACAACAATCTACAAGTTTTCCATCTTAGCCAACGTCAAATTTCAGTCGTAACACATCGAAAACCTGAAAACAAGTTGTGAAAAATCTTTTTCATCATTAAAGTCGCTAGAATTCGGCAATTGAGTCGACACCACCCATCAGATCAACTTAACATCGACCAATCTACAAACTCCGACAAGAAACTCCGGGATTAATAGCCAGAAAATGTTCTATTCACGACTTGGGTGAAAAACATCAATCAGCCCCCTTAGATGCAAAATATCAATCCCTAATATGTAACATCTCAGTGAGACCCTTGGCTCAGAAAATATCAACTAGCCCCGTAATACGAAAAATACCATTCTGCCCTTGGACGTCATAAATACCAATAAGCCCTCCAAAACTGAAAAAAAAAATTTAGCCCATTGTGTGCAGAATTTTGTTTGGTCCAAAAGATTTTGTTTGTGATAGATTGACCCCTACATTAGCATTAGCAATATTATTTCGATTCCAATTCCAAGATTAACAGAGAATAGATACGAAATATGGCCTATTAGGGTGAAATCAATCCTTGAAGCAAATGGTATTTGAGAAACTAATGAAAAAGGCTTTCACAAGCCGCAAAATATTGAAGCATTGTCTTAACAGCAAAAGAGTGATTTTGAAAAAATACATGAAGGAAATGACAAGGCTTGCTCATTCATTCAAGATGCATTAAACAATGATGAACTTGAAAAATATGGTGATGTAGACTCTGCTAAGGAATTATGGGAAAAACTTGAAAAATCACATGGAGGACAGGAAAAGGTAAAAAAGGTATGTCTTCAAACTTTAAGAGACAAGTTTGAATTGTTACAAAGGAAGGTGAATCCATCTCTGCTTATTTTTCAAGAGTTTTGATTGTTTCAAATCAATTGAAAAGAAATTGTGAGCAATTAGAAGATGCAAGAATTATAGAGAAGATATTTCGCTCTTTGGATTCATCATTTAACACCATAGTTCAAATTCTTGAGAAAGGTAACAAATTAGAAGGGATGACAATTGATGAACTTGAAGGTACATTACAGGCATATGAAGAGAAATACAAAAAATAAAGTGTCTCATAATAACTCCTTAAAACACAAATTAAGGAAAAGGAAGAAAGTCATGAAAGAAGTCAACATGGTCAAGGTCGAGGTCAAAATCGAGGTCGAGGCTAAAGATGAGGATAAGGTGTGAATCAAGATCGTGGACAAAGTGGAAATAACAATTCCATTACCAACTCCAGTCGAGGAGAAAATTCAACAAGAGCTTGGGGAAGTGAGAACTCAAATTCAAGATATGAGAGGTCTCAAGTCCAATGTTACACTTGTCAGAAATATGAACATTATGCGGGTGAGCACAAGGCTCACATTCAATGCTTCAAATGCCAAAAACATGGGCATTATGCATCTGAATGTAGAGCACCTAAAAAATTTTAAGAAAAACAAATTATGTGGAAGAAAAAACTGAGAAAGTGGTACCTTACTACTGGCTCATAAAGACAAATATGAAAGTCAAGAAAATACATGGTATCTTGACATTGGAGCCAACAACCACATGTGTGGAAAAAGAAATTTGTTTGCAAATTTGGATAAATCCGTTAGTGGGAATGTCTCATTTGGTGATAATTCAAAAATTCCAGTAAAGGATAAAGGTAACATTGTTATTTGCATGAAGAATGAAAAACATCAATTTATTTCCAATGTTTATGATATGCCAAACATGAAGAACAATATCTTAAGTTTGGAAAAACTTTTGGAAAAGCGATATGACATCCACATGAAAGATAATAGTATTTCCATAAGAGATAACAAAAAAAAAATTTATAGCCAAAGTTCCTATGTTTGAAAATAGGATTCTTGCTTAATATCCAAAATGATGCTGCAAAATGTCTCAAAGCATGCTATAGGGATAACTCATGGCTTTGGCATCTTCGATTTGGGCATCTTCAGTTTGCAGGATTGGAATTATTGTCAAAGAAGCACATGATAAGAGGATTACCTTACATCAATCATCCAAATCAACTGTGTGAATGTTGCTTACTTGGAAAACAATTTAGAAAAGCCTTTTCAAAAGAGTCATACATAATAGCCCAAAAGCCACTTGAGCATGTAGATGCCTGCGGTCCAATCAAGCCAAGCTCTCTTGGTAATAGCAACTATTTCCTCCTTTTCATAGATGACTTTTCAAGCAAGACATGGGTGTACTTTCTAATGCAAACATCAAAAGTTTTTAGGTTTTTCAAGAAATTCAAAGTAATAGTTGAAAAAGAAAGTGGCCTTCAAATTAAGGCCATAAGAACTGATCAAGAAAGAGAATTTAGATCTAAGGAATTCCATAAATATTATGAGACGAAAGGAATTTAACAATTCCTAACTATTCCTAGATCACCCTAACAAAATAGAATCATAGAGGGAAAGAATAAAATAATTCTTGATATGGCACGAAACATGTTTAAGAAAAAAGAGTTTTAGGCAGAAGTTGTAGCATGTGCGGTGTATCTATCTAATAGATCACGCACAAAAAGTATGCAAGAAAAAACACCTCAAGAAGCTTGGAGTAAGAGAAAGCCTGGAATCGCTCATTTTCAAGCACTACAAGAAAAATCATCATATTTGGCAGTCTTTGACCGTCAAATATGTATATATTTGGCGGTCTTAAAAGCGTCACCAATGGCACCGCAAAATATAGTCAATTTGACTATATTTGACGGTCGGTCAAAATGTCAAATATGCATCTGACTATACTTGGCGGTCAAAAACCGCCAAGTATAATAAGTTTAAAAATTAAAAAAAATATATACTTGACGGTTTTTGACTGCCAAGTATAATAGTTTCAAAAATTAAAAAAAAATATACTTGGCAGTTTTTAACCGCCAAGTATTTAAAAAAAATTAATATATATATAATAGGTATTTTAAAAAATTTAAGAAATTCATAATTTGTATCATATGTCACATTAAACAAATTTCTCATAAAACTCCTAAGTTCCCAATGAAAGTAAAATAAGATAACAAGTTTGGAATGTTAAATAAACTTTTTTATAATCAAGCAACACAATATTTGCCATTATGACAAATCAGGTATTGCAACTAGTGGTAAAGATAATTTGCATTTCAAAGGTAACCAGATTAAAAACATGAATAAGTACATGAGATTTCATACCTAATTCCATTATAGGGAAACTCTTATACAAACATAAATGAGTAAGCAAATGATAAATAAAGCATTACTATCACATAAATTTCCCAGAGAATCTAGGCTAAAAAACAGTGATTATTCACAACAAACTTCAGTAACTTGTACTTTTTTGACTCACAGATAGCCACATGATATATGCTTGAGGAGAAAATTATTTCACCGATTCATGATCTACAAGCATCCACAAGATAAGAACTAAACTTGGTCCCATATGTTATATTAATTCATATTAGCTGAAAAAAATTCCAAAAAATGATCTAGAATAATCAAAATAATTTCAAAAGATGACAATACCATTCCCGAAGCTGGTGGCATTCCACATTCCAGAGCAGTCAGAAAGTCATAATCAAGAGTCACTTCATATGAGATATCATCATTTTTATCCAATTTTTCTTCTGCACTTGATGTCTCTGAAACAGCTGCTGCTCTCTTCTCATTATGCTGCCTCACTTGCTCTTCCAAGCGTGCCCTCTGCCACCATTTAAAATCAATGACAATATCTTCTGATTTCTAACTAAACGAAAATAGTCACAGTTTTTTGATGCAAGACAACAATGTGGTGTGTTGAGTTATACATTCTTCAACTTGGGCACTGGTAGTAATAGGAATTCCAGTTTATACATATGTTATTAATACCAAGTCCTTGAAAAGAATTCTTCTATTAAACAATGTTCCATAAACAGAGTCTTCTATTTTATTATCGACCACACTAAAAACCCATATGTTAGTACATGCATGGTAATACCATGCTTATTTGTTGCATAACGGCTAATCATAATACATTACTAGAACTCAAAGTGTTAGTGGACAACATTAGCAAATCCAGAGACCGCATCAGCTTACCTGGTCCAATGGATCAATCAATTCAGAAAATGCATTGGCTAGTTCACGACCACAGATGAAGAGTTCAAATCTCTCGGTCAAGCTTGCATGTCTGTTGTGAAAAAATATCGATACTAAGATAACAACATGTTTCAACATAGCAAACTTCAACCCAGTGCAAGATGTTTATTCAAGAAATGCACAATGTTTTCCCTCAACAGATGAAATGCACAAGAAATTTTGCAACCACTAAAATATTAGACATATTCATAGATTCAAGGAGGTGAAGGTTTGGTCGTAGCATCCAAATCATTCTACATAGAGAATGAGAGAGAGAAGAAAAACCAGCCCAAGATTTTCATGCCATTAGTTTTCTTTACTTGAATCTATGCATCTAGCACAAGGATGTGATCAAGACCAAACAATGATATACCACAAAGAAAATTTTGGGAGACTAAAACCACAGTAGCCCCATGTAATATGAAAAAATGATTAAATTATCTTAAAACTTAAAGCACTTCAAATAGAACAATTTCATACATAACAAGAAATCCGAAAATTCATAGAGCTTCTGTACCTTTGGTGTGGCTTTGTCTGGGTTTCCATATTGAAACTGAAAATTTTAACATCAAAATCATTAATGTGAAAATTATCATAAAGCAAAGAACATGAATAAGATACTATGCTCACCGCTATAACTGCTACATCAGCTAGAAAATATAGGAAATCACCATCAATCTCAAGCTGTAAACATAGCTACATCGTCAACATCCTCAATAAGGGCCAAAAAGTTCCTCATTACTTTGTACTTGACACGTGTCATGTAATTTCAATGATAAAAAGAGAGGACAGAAAACCAAACCTCAGCTGCACCAAACAAAGTCTTCACTGCTTTTGCATTTGATGCAAGCCTTGTTTCCACAAGTTGAGTAGTCTCTTGTAGTGCAGTAGCACCAGCTGACTCACCAATCTGTACCAAAAAAAAAAAGGAAGATTGGATTATGAGCAAATTTTCAAATAAACTTAGGCTCAAAGTAAAGAAACTCTTGGAACATGTAAACTGATATTTAGAATAATCAGGAATAGTGTACAAGACATATCCTCTCAAGAAAGCAAAACATCATTGGTTCCCTATAAGTACAATGAATAAGTCACTTAATAGAAAATGGAGATCCATAAATTTACTTCACTCCAAGGATTCAATTATGGTATATTAAGTCAAACCAGTCATCAAAATTCAAAGCTAATCCTTTTTGTGGCAGGTAACATAACATATAATAACTATTATTAACTAATAATTTATTAAACAACCAAGTAATCTCCACTATCTTTAAGCTAGCTAGCAAACAAATTTATCATAAATAGATGTAAAAGCCAATTTTTCCTAGCAAACTCAATAAAACTTAGTCACCAAGTTCAATACAAAACTCTTTCACTAAAAAAAAGTATCAATAGTTCTTTATTCTCATACCAATAAACAAGAAAGTATCAATAATTCTGTATGCCCACTAAAATTCAATATCAGCAGTTTAAAATAATTGAAAAATAACATTTTAGCAGCTATATACTAATATTACTATTTACTTGAAAATGTATAGCTGCAAATCAAATTTAGTTAGATGCTCCTTTCTCTCTCTATCTAAGCTTTCTTGAATTAGAGTTGACAAATTTCAGTGTTAAAGAAAGCATTTTTACATAGTCAAAATAAATAAGAAATAGAAGAGAAAAAAACATAGAACATGACAAACTTGAACAACCTTCCCAAACTAAATGTGATATTTGAAAATAATCATTTAAAGCTTAGGGTCCTCAATGAAATTTGCCCAAATTTAGCCTTTGTCGGATCAAGAAGTGGTTTCCACCTAATTTAACTTGGTCAAAGAATATTATTATGTAAATAAATCTTGCAACCAAGTGATAAACTTTTATTTGTAAAAGTAAAAAAATATGTGGCCTAAAACAATGAATGTGACAATATTAATAAATGCCATTTAAAGTCATTGTGTTACACTTCTTTACAAAGCTTTGACTACACAAAACAAAATATAATGCTTGAGACAATGTCAATAAATGCCATTTAAAGCCCTTCTGCACCTTTATAAAGCTTTGACGATTGACTTTATGTATATATATATATATATAAAGAATAAGAGTAAAAGGAGTACAAGGATAAGAAAGGAGAAGCAAATAGAAGAAAGAGCGAGGTAGTAAAAGTAACAAGGGAGAGAAGAAATTAGCTACTAAAAGAAAGATTAGAGAATTTGCCCAAAACGAACAAGTTTTCAATAGTTGCAAGTAACGTAGCTTTATAACCAATAAGTGTATTCTCTTTCACTTCTTTTTTCAATTACATGTTTTGCACTTTTAACCACTTAAACTTGTTCTTTTTCCTCCGCATTTTTTTTAAAAAGTTCTTATTTAAATAATGCAAATTGCATATAACATCAATGGCCAGCTGCACGCCACATCTCTCCGTAGTTGGGATTAGCCCATGATATGCATACACTATCATTGGTTTGGCAAGAGAAGTAAAGATAATAAAGATTAAAAATGCTATAACTAAATCAATCTTTTTGTCTGTTTGGATAACATACATTTCATAGGTGTTGATAGCAAAGAAGAAGCTACAATATTTATAAGTGGGCCTCGCAGAGAGTAAATGCATAAACAGCTGAGTGGAATTTTTTATCTTTTGGAACCTTTTCTTGTAGATGGAAACATGCCATAAAGGATAAGTGATAATTTGTCTATACATGTGATTCATTAGGCTCGAATAACTCAAGTAGGACAAGACTTTATTTGTAAAATTCGAATAAATTAATAACTTTAGTGGATTTGAAACACAAACAAATTAAATTGATAAACATATCGTGATTTCAGATTTAACAAATGAAATCCCAAACTCCCAACATTAATTAACATCCAATTTACCAAATTAAAATAAAAAATTAAACAAATAAACCAAATCTAAGCACCAAATAAAAAAATTCAAATAATTAAATTCAAAGAGGAATTAAAATCATTAAATCAAATGCATTAGTCATGAGGTAGCATCAGGTAAGGGCTTACCAAATGGGTTTTTGTGTTCATGATGGAAGGAGGGGGGTCAGGTTCCAATACCGTTCCTCAACCTCAAGCTTTGTTTGATAAATCACGGGTTTTGGATGTCAAACCTCTTGGTAGTTTGGTTCAAGTATTGCCATCAACCCCGCTTCAAATGTGCGCCTCCTTGTCAAACCTCTTCTTTGTCTTCTTGTTACTGATTTGATATTGGGTTTTGGATTTTTTGCCTTTGAAGCATTGCGTCGAAGCCATGAAGACAAAATCCATGGTGATGGTGAGGGTGGCGATGGTGGCGAGCCCCTTGTTGCTTCAGTTCACTTCAGCCCACCTCTCTGTCTACCTGCTAAGCTAAGCACCTCTGTTGTTAAAGATGCTTGTATTTTGTGATTTGTCGGCCATTGAGAGCGGGGGAGGGAGAGAACCGAAATTAGGGATTTAGATTTAGGGTTGCGTCAATTTTCTTATATAGAATTGTAAAATCCCAGAAAATCCATATCTATTAAAAATTATCAAAATCATCCCTATCTTCAGCCCCTATATTTTAAACTTTTTCATTTATACCATTAGATTATTTTTTTATAATTTTTAGAGTACTAAATATTTTAATTTAATTTTTAAAATAAATTATAATAACTTTTTGTATATTTAAAATGTTATATTATTGTAAAATAATTTTTTTGATATTTTTAATTGCTTAATTTTCATCAAAGCAATTAAATAATGTGATTTTGATCACTTTGAAATTAAAAAATAATTTTATTTATTTCATAAAATTTTCATATTTAAAAATTCATTTTTCTAAAATTTAATATTTAAAAATTTATTCTTTTCATACATATAATAATGTTATCTATAATTTAAAGATTTTTAAAAATTATTTTTAATTTTAGATTAAAAATAAAATTATATTCTTTAATTATATTTAGATAAATCTATTAAAATTTTAAATATTATATTCACATATTTGAAATAAAAAATGAAACAAAAGAGATAAAAGAAAAAATTACATTTTCACATATTTGTCATACTTTTATAAACATGTGATATATATGTGATTGAATAAGATAAAAAGTGACAAATAAGATGAATTGATAGATTTGACTTTTAAGATATGGTTAAATTTCTCACTTTTTTAAAAGACTGTCAAATAAAAAAATTGTGAAGTGATAAATATGCAAAAAATTCTTGTAGTGAAGTATTTGGAAGTGTGGCATATGTGCATGTGCCAGATGAGAAGAAAACTAAGCTAGATGACAAGAGTTGGAATTATTTTTATCAAATATGAATCTAGTTCTAAAGGTTACAAGTTTTACAATCTAAAGACTAAAAAGATCGTGATTAGTCTAGATGTGCAGTTTGATGAAGAAATCACTTGGGATTGGAAGATATCTAATGAAGATTATAGTTTTCTTCTTTATATTGATAAGGAAGATTAAGAACGAGTCTTGGAGATAGAACAAGAGAGTGGCACACTTCCCATTTCACCAAATTCACATGGAGAATCTATATCATCTTCATCTAGTGGAAGCTCAAGTGATGGAAGTCAACGTACAAGAAGTCTATAAGAAATCTATATGGTAACCGAGAGAATTATTAATCTAATTCTCTTTTGTCTTTTTGATGATTGTGAGCCAGTAAACTTTGAAGAAGCAACAAAATATTAGAAGTGGAGAAATGCAATAGATGAAGAAATAAAATCCATTGAAAAGAATAACACGTGGAAACTTGCTTCACTAGCACAAGGCACAAAGCAATTGGTGTCAAATGGGTGTACAAGACAAAGAAGAATGCTAATAGAGAGGTTGAATGCTACAAAGCAAGATTAGTCACAAAAGGTTATAGTCAAAAGGAAGGCATTGACTATATGAAGTGTTTGCTTCCGTTGCTCATTTGGAAACAATAAGGTTGATTATCTTAATGGCAGCTCAAATAAATGGAAGATTTTTCAAATGAATGTGAAATCTGTCTTTCTAAATGGAATTCATGAAAAAGAAGTTTATATTCAACAACCATTGGGTTATGTAGTTAAAGGTCAAGCAGACAAAGTTTTAAAATTGAAGAAAGCTCTTTATGGGTTTAAAGCAAGCGCCAAGAGTATAGCCAAATTGACAAGTACTTTCAAGAAATAGGCTTGACTAAACGTGCTTATAAACACGCTCTCTACATCAAGATCAAAGATAGAAATATCTTGATTATGCATTTATACGTGGATGATTTGATCTTTACTAAGAATAATATTAATATGTTCCAAGAATTCAAAAGGCAATGGCAAAAGAGTTCGAGATGACTGATATTGGGCTTATGGCATACTATCTTCAGATTGAAGTTCAACAAAAACAAGATGGTATTTTTATTTCTCAAGAATGGTATACAATAAAGATCTTGAAGAGTTTCAATATGGATGATAGCTAGGAACAGAGCTTTCATCCCGTTAGAGCGTTTGCGATCACAACACTATGTTGAAGCCTCTTTCGAGACTTAAGGAAACACAAACGAGCTATGAGCACGTCTGAAGAATAGAGTCACCACCAAATTCTTCAACTGGGAATAAATGAGAGCAATTTGATCCCTCGTTTTGGGACCTAAACTACTCTCATCCCTTCAGAGATTGGTTCAAAAAGTTTGGTATGAGTCTTTCAACCCGTCTGGATATCAATTCAGCCTCCACTTGAGAAATACCAAATAAGAATAGCTAGTGTTATTACTTAGCCTATTTAAACGGTTCATTTTATCACACATTTCCGTTTTTATCTTCATTAATCATGTAGAGTGATTATTCAATTAATGGCAATATAAACATCCAAAGAAATAGGGAGAAGAATAGATTATATTTCCTTTTAAATATGGGGAATGGGAAAAGGATTACATAATTTGTTCTTCAACAATAAATAATTCTAAATAAAAATAGTCTATATATTCATATACATTTGAAACTCAATAGATGATAAATTCTTCACCACCATATATGAGTCTATTCAATGTCTATTAAGCTTCTTACATGTTCATTCAAAAATAGCTTACTAAGACATTCATCCTTAGTGATGGTCCCTCACCATCAATGTGAGTCCAACATCACTTTATGGCATCATACAATTACACTTTTTAATATACAAACATTCATAATCATGCAAAGACATAATCTAATATCATGGCATTCTATCCTAGATTTGATAAATTCTATCATGGTAATTGCAACTATTATAATTCTAGCATTATTCATATTAATTCATATCATTTCTAGCCTAAACATGGCATTCATGGCATATTCTAGCCTAATTCAAGCATCAAGCATCAAACAAGTCATTCGAAGATAAACTGTTAATTCTTACTTATTCTATGTTATTTCCTAGCAGACATCAAAGCGAATATAAGTCTTCCTAGCATGATTCTAATCATTTGCTCTAAGTATGATTCTAAGCATGTGCTCCTAAACATGTTTCTAAGCATTTGCAAAGAAATTAAACTCCTAAAGATGATTCTAACAAATGAGAGATAGCGGACTTACATTGACACGCTTATCCATCTCGCAAAATAAATAAGGATTACATTATTCATAAAACCCTAAACATGCTTCTAAGCATAAAATTAAACCCAAAATATACTTATTCTAAGCAAGAAAAATAAAGAGCAGACAGGAGGGAGAGAGAATTCTGCTTTCAAGATATACCCTTTCTGGATTTAGAGTAATAGAACACCTTAAAAATTTAAACTAGAAAAGACTCCTTAAGTTCTCAAGTATCTCTTCAAGAGAAAGAAGAGAAAATTCTTTTGAATTCAGTGTATCCTACAAAGTAAGAAATGAGGTGCTTATATAGGAGAGGGACAAAGTTGAAAATGGAATAAAAAAACAAAAAAGAAAGGTTCTAATTGAAATTTTTCGAAAAAAACCACCAACAGCCAGGTGGCTATTGATAGACCACGGGCTGGCCATCCAACAGCTAGCCAACTGTTGACTGATAGTCAAGCAACTGTTTGATAGACAGTCGGCTGTTGGTCCATCACAGGGCAGCTAATTGCCTTAACCTCCTTTTGTTTTGTTGCTTTGTGCCCTAGTCTCTTTTGACCTTTGTCTATTCAATACTTATAACTTTTTGAGTTTAACTCTGATTCATAATCCATAAACTTCTATGAAAAATAGATAACAGTAGCTTCACAACGGTATATGATTTATCATCAGATTCCTCTTGGATTAATTTATGTGATTTTTTGAAGTCATATGTAAGTTTTCAAGACCTCTCACCAACTCCCTCTCACTTTTCCTGTCTTGGCCTCCAAGGGCATTTTTATCATTTTTTTTAACTCAACATTCATCTTTATTCCTTCATCAAGCTCGAAGTCGGTGTCTACAATAGCAATCCCAGTAATCCCATGAGTATACCAGTAGAATGTGGAATTAAACTATCTAAGAATAGAGAAGGAGAAAGCATCAATCCAACACTATTCAGGAGCTTAATTAGTAGCTTGCGGTATTTGACATGTACGAGACTTGATATTCTCTATGCAGTTGGTCTAGTAAGTCGTTTCACAGAGAATCTAACTACTACACATTTCAAAACCACTAAAAGGTACTATTGATTTTGATTTGAATTATTTAGTTTTCGATAATTACAAACTTGTTGGATATTGTGATAGCGATTGGGCTGGAGATACTGATGATAGAAAGAGTACTATTATTTGTGTTTTCCTCATGGGAGGTACTTTGTTTACCTGGGTATTAAAGAAACAACCGATAGTTACATTGTCAACTTGTGAAGTCGAGTATGTTATGACTACTACATGCGTTTGTCATATAATTTGGTTAAGGAGTTTGTTAAAGAAGTTGAGTACTTCACAAGAAGAGCCAACAAAAATTTGTGTTGATAACAAGTCAGTAATAGCACTAGCAAATAATTTAGTGTTCCGTGATCGAAGCAAGCACATTGATACTCATTACCATTATTTACGAGATTACATCACAAAAGGAGAAGTGAAAATGAAGTATGTAAAGTCAGAAGATCAAGCTGCAAACATATTCACCAAGCCACTCAAGCATGAAGACTTTATTAGAATTAGAGATTCACTTGGTGTAACAAATCAAGTTTAAGGGGGGCTACTAGAAATAGACTTTATTTGTTTTAGGATTCAAGTTTTGTTTAGGAATAAAAAAAAATTGAGTTCAAGTAGAATTAGGATTTATATTCTTAGAAGGATTAGGATTATCATAAGTACTATATAAGTACAATATTTTTCTTATTTGTGTGGGTGTATGGAATTTAAAGTTCAAGAAATAAAGCGTCAGTGTTTAAGATTTTGTGTAGTGATCTCTAACACCATCTTGATGTTGAAATTACTAATTGAATCTATAAGTAGCTATTATGACCCGACAAATGTTGAGTTGAAATAATGTTTGCAATGCTGTGAAATATAATTTGAAAAGAGAGTCCTTTTAACTTTTGTCGCATGGCAAAAGTTAAGCAACATGTACTGTTATGATTGGAAGAATGGGGGAAAAAATCAGAATCAGTGACATTTTTATATTTTATCAATTGGTATCTGCAGCAATTTTAGAAAAAGAAAAAAAAATTATACATCTATGACATAGAATCATCTGTTGGTATTACCAAATAGCATCTCATGCATATAGTGCACGTAACTTATTTTTGTTTTGTCATCTTATGATAAAAACACTTATAAGATTTCTTTCCTTAATTTCATGTACCTTTTATGGTAGTTTTTGTTAGGAAAAATTGTTTGATGTGCATATGGAGTATAGGAAGTTCAAATCTTGTTGCCAATCACTTGTTTGATTAGAATAACTTTGATCTAGATTGACAATCACATATTTGATTAAGGATAATCTTGCACTACAAGAATTTTGGTCTTACATGTCACTTCACTTTATGAATTATATGTCGGTTTTAAAAATAATAGTCAAGTATGCCAAGTCAACCCCGCTTTTTCATTTATATGTCACTATCCCCTTTTTCCTAAATTACACAAAATGCCACTAATATAAATTAATCTAAATTCTCCCACTTTACCCCTTTTTGGTTGACCTAGCCGCCTTTCATCTCATCACTCCCTCTCATCTGCTTAACTCACATTTGTAGCATCTCTGATTTGAAATATTTCATCATCTCTGAAATCTCTGTTGCATCTTATCGCTCTTTCATCTGTTCTTCCCATGGGATTGATCATGGATTGGATTGTTCAATTTATTTCGTCTTCTCTTTCAAGATTTTGATTGAGTTTTAAATTATAAACCCATACTTCTATTTGAGAGAGTAAAACCCAGATTCCAATCGATTTACTCTCCAGTGTTTCATGGTTTCGATCGCTTTCACTCTAATTACCCGAAAACACAAGCCCTCTTTTTATATTTCAATTGAGTATCAAATTGAAAAGAGCACAAATAAGGAAATATGATCGAGCAGATCTAATCCCAAATTCCTTCACATTCATCGATCTATTAGAATAATGGTCAACATGGATGCCATAGACAATGTGTTCAATCCACTTAGAGATTTTGCTAAACCCGATCATAGAGGTATTTTGCTTTTTTTTTTTAATTTTCTCAGATTTCCATTTTTATCTAGGGCATGTTTGAGTCTATCCTTTTTTTTTATTTGGATCAAGATTTCTTATAATTCACAAAGGTAGCATTTGGTACGCGATCAAATTCGTGGTGATGGTTTTTATAGGTTTCTTCATCAAGCTTATCTTCATCCAATCAACAACATCATCGTCGGATTGGTTAAGGTGAGACTACTTTTTTATTTAATTGATTGCAATTAAATAAATATCATTGTCATGTTTATTATTGACTGGATGTTAAGAATCCAGTTATTATTGAAATTCATGAATGAACTAATTAATTAATTGGTTGCTAATCGCAAATGGCTTTGGACATTGCCATATCTGTTGCTGTATAATTAGACTTTGATCCATATTGCCTTTGATTTGGTTTTGATTCTAATTTTTATTAAGGATATGGATATACTTGCCTGATTTGAACTCTTTATCTAACATTTGATTTAGATTAGCAGAATCTTTTGATATTTAAGAAAGCTTGTGCTATGGCTTGCATGTTAAAGAAGTTGATTAAATTGATTCCAAGTTTTTATTGCTAGTTTTTTGTATCCTACTACAAGATCTTGTCGTTTATGTTGTAGTTTTTTTTAATCATTATTTTATAGTTTGGCATCTATGTTATATTGGTAGTTATTTTTCTTATTTTATTAATGGTTTGCAGAGGAGGTGGAAGCCATCAGAATGAGAAGTCCAACCCACGAGACATTTTATCATGCAACAGATTTTCAGGTTTTGGGTCTTCTATCTTTAGTTCTTTTTCTTTTTTTCACTTTTTTTTTCCCACCATTTGTTTGATTAGGGTCCTCTATAAGACACATAGCTCTCAAACTAGAAAGAACAAGAGCGGAAAGAGAATCTCCCTATTGTAATGTTCAAAGTTAAAGAAATCATATGTTGAAATACTTTCGTTTAATTAATTATACTGAGTTCAAATTCAGAGCTAGCTAGCAAGTTCACTTAAAAGCTTATGATGTTTATCTTATTAATTCTATGTGTTATGTACCGTGGTGCATACCTCGATTATGGCTTTGATCTTTGTTGTTGTGATGGTGATGAAATTAAGATCAAAGGAGATATGAATGTTAGCTCTCTTCGTAAGCTAAGCTCAGCATTGGTTTCATCTATAGAGGTTTGCTTTTTTCATCCAAATTCTCATTTATGTCATCAATTTTTATTTTTTTTCCTTTTGGCATTGCATTTTGGATTTGAAGTTCAAAAGAAGAAAATTTGAATCTCCTTTGTAAGTGAGTATGATTAGTCCTATGATTGATCATAATGTTGTTTATTGATTTTGCTTAAGATTATTATTGGCTAGTGCATCTAATTATGAGTTATATATAACATAAAATACTTCACCCAAGGTTATAACATGCAACCATGAATGAAGTGAAGTAAAAAAGAAATTGCACTACGTGTATAGTACCCTTAAGAAATTAAATAGAAAACGTTGAATAAAGTAAATAAGAAAAAAATTCTGAAGTTCCTTATATATTCAGTTTAACTATTACTGACCTAACATTAATTTTATTTTTTTATGTTGCATCCATTTATATTTGCACATTTCCTTTTATTATTAATGAAGTCATTATTTTATCCACTTTTTATTTGGTTCCTTTCTTGTTATTTTGATCAGTAGAGAATTCTGAATTCATTTTATTTGTCATCAATCAAAACAATTTGCTTGCTTGCTTGTTTGGTTGCTTAGAAATAGAGGAATGTCATATGAAAGGAAGGAAAACCAAAAGGAAAATTCAGTTTATAGGAACTTGTATGTTATTTTTACAATTTATATCAAATGTTGAATTCGAATCTGTAGGTTTTTAGATTAAGAAACGAATGCTGACCTTATTGTCTTGTTAGATAGAGAAAGCAAAGTTGTGCATGGTTTCTTGATATAGCCCAAGAGAAAACACATGAGATAAGAGTTCAAAATTGCAATAATTAATTGAATTAGTAAATCATAATATTAATGTTAGAAGGTCAGATGATGCAAATGGACATTTATTTATAACTTGTGTTGTGGCTATCTTTTTCACATTTTATTTTTATTCTTAGATGGAGAAAAAGATAACCACATCACATTTTGATGCTCATCTCATCTTTTTTATCTTAATTGAGCTCACATTTTAATGGTTTCCATGACTTTGCATGTTTAACTAGCAAATCTTATTGTTCACACAACTTTGTAGCTAACAATCATTTAACTTAGCAAGGATTCAATTCAATTTTCTGGGCCAAAACTGTAGGAAGGCAAGTCAATGACTTCAATCTTTGTTTCATCAATTATTGTGTGGATTGTATTATGGCTCGAGTTTTATGAATTGACTTCTCGAGTTTCCAGAGTAGGCCACTTATAATTTAAGCTTTTTTGTATCCAAAATCGATTTTTATTTCAAAATTCCAACTATTTCACAACTTCTCTATTTTACTCTGCTCATTTTATCAAAGGCATCATTTAAACTTACACATATAATTAGCATGTTGTAGTATTTGAAGTTCTAGGAAAGATTTTGGAAAAAAGGGGTAAAAATCCAATCTTGGAGGTTTCGAGTTTGAACTAAATAATTACAAAAGCATTTAGTTTATATAAATTATATGTACTTGAAAACCTTAAGAAATTATTTAAGCTTCTCTCTGTCAATCTAGGCATAATGTGAATTGGTGATTTCTTTTTGGGTTTTCAAATTTGATTCATGCCTTTTTTGACTTTCCTTGGAATCCTACTTTAACTACTCATGATAAACATCAGACAATATGTTCATTCAAGTTTTAAATGATTTGTTGCAATCATTTGGAACTGTAATGGTGTTATTATTATTGTCTAAAATGGGTTGATGTTCGATGTGACTAAGATTGGGAGGATGAAATTCTTTAATTTTTTTCTTGCTATTATTATTATTGTTTTCGGATTTGGATTTGGTTTTTTCTTTTTGTTCTTGAAATGGAAATAATGATATGAATCTAGAAAGTAATTAGGCTACATGTTTCTAGAAGGAAAAAAAGGTTTGATTGAGGCTACATGTTTCCAGCCAAAGGTAGTTTCTTGTTTCCTCTATCTCATTATTTTAAGTGTTAATTCAATTTTTTTAATTTTTAAGTTATTAAATTGAATTCATGTTCAGTTTTAGATAGTGAAACTTAAGGAAAAGTTGTCGAATTATATATTTTTTATGTAATTGTTGATTAAATAGATTGAATTATATCTTTTTAAGTTATTATAGGAATGTGGGTATTATGTGCTCAAATATATGAAGGAATTTATTGAAGAGCACAGGGTCCTTTGCGAGAAGGTAAGATATACATAATTATAAATCCAAAATTCAAGAATGTTGATTTTATTACTGTAATAACTTAAATTTTATTATGATATCAGTTCAACAACAAGGAAAGTTATAGTATAGAGGAGATGAATGAGATGAGATTAAAACAGGTTGTCTTTGTATCCAAGATTGTAAGAGATTGGTATAGAGAAAAAGGAAGACAAAGAAATCAGGTTACAAAATTTTGTAAGATTTGTACTTATCAGAGTAGATTGAATATTCAATATGTTCTAACTTATTAAATCAAAATATTTGCAGGGTAAAAAAGTTGTAGAGGAATAGAGAGTGAAAACTGACAATTTTTTAAAATATTAAAATCAATGTTTATCAAAATCCATGAGAAAGTATTTGGTCCAATAATAATTTAAGTTAGCACTAAAAGAAGAATGATTTTAGCTCTATAGGTCAAATTTTGCAATGATTAGTTTAGATTTTAGCTATAAAGGTCAAATTTTGCCACTATGATATGAAAGAAGAGTTTTGGCATGTTGTCTCTTGTTTTATCTTGAAGTTGAATGAGATTTTATACAAGTCTGTTTTGATTTGATTACCTTTTACATGTCTTTTCTTTAAAAAGCTGAGCTTGGTTGTTTGATTAGTGAAATGTCACAGACATTTCTCAAGAAATTTATTATATATGTGTGTAAATTTAATCTGCCGCCTTCAAGAAATTAGTTCTAGGAAGTGCATTGTTACAGGTGGTCCTTTCTCCCCTTTGTTTCCTATTATATAAGGATCTCTTTTTGTTAACTATTTTGTTATGTGGCATTCTATAGTTGAAACAGTTTTGTTGTTGTCAATTTATTTGTTATGTGCATGGCATTTAACCCTTTTTGCTCAATTATAGAATTATCTTTCCTATATGTTGTGGCTTCTCTTTTCTTATGTAATGCGGTTGATTCAATAACACCTGCAAAGTGGTACTATAAATTAGCCAAAGGCTTGTTATGCATATGCATAGTGGGATTTCCATAAAAAAGGTATTTCTATTACTTTTCCTTTTGTTGTAATTACGGTTGTCATCTGGATGTTATATGCAATGGGATTGCCCAAGGTTTTTTGTAGATTTGGAGTTATTTTTTGTTGTACGATTACGAGGAGAAACAAAGGGAAAATGCTTTGTTTGAAGTAGTTGTGATTTGGAGTTTTGTGTTTTTTTTACACTATGTGCTTATGCTGGCTTTTTTGTTTGCTTTTGTTGGTTCGTTGTGTTTTGTTCAGCCTACAACTAGGTTTGGACTCATGCATTATCACTTGATTATAGAGCATGATTTGGGTTATTCAAATGTTTCCTCCTTTAATCAAAGTAAAAGAGATATATACATTATAGATAGAACTGTTTTGTGTAGTCGCATGCATTAGAATGATGAACAAAATGATTTAGGTTAATTCACATTTTATTTTTGGATTTGTAATGGGGTTTGATTGGTAAAATTAGTACTAGATTGTAGAATTAAACTTAGTTTGTTTCCTTCAGATCTAAGTTTAACTTTGGATTTCTAACTTTGTTAATTTGGAATGTATTTAGCTATCCATCCATATTTTCTCTTTGATGGGATTTGGAGTTGGTTTATAGTTTAAGTTAGTTTGCAATGGGATTTGAGTTTGGTTAAGTTTATAGTGTTTTGGAATGTGTTTAGTTTGTTGAGTTTTGATTACTTTCTTCTTTTATGGACTTGGATTTGAAATGTATACTCTCATGGATTTGTGTTAATATTACTGAGTGATCTATGTTTTATATATTTGTTGCCTATTTGTTGGACTCTAGCATATGGGTGTTTGTGTAATTGTATATATAATATATGTAAAAAAGATTTCCAAAATTAATAAAAATATACTACTTGTCGGTTATATTATTTTAAAGGAACCAACAAGTAGTATATATTTTTTTAACCAATTTTCGATTACATGTCGATCGAAAACCGACACTGCAGTCACTTCGTAAGTGAACAAATGAATTCAGCTATGTGTCTTTTAAGAACTGACATGAAATTTGTGTCAATTATGAGCAGACACATTTTTGGCAAATATTTACTCCATACATGTCTGTTTCTGAATGACACATATTCCATATTAATTTGTGTCGATTTGACCAAGTGACACGTATAGAAATATGTGACAGGTCACTTTATGTCGCGTGAAAACCGACATATATAGTGATATATGTCATTTTTTGGCCGACATAAAAGATTAGTTTTGTTGTAGTGTTGATAAGTATTTATCTTAATTATCAATCAAATATGTGATTGGAATATCTATGCATACTATCTAAGTGATTGATAGCTTCCCATCTTTTTATTGCTTTTATCTAATCTTTTTACAGAAATAATTGCAGGATTATGATTGAAGATTGGATCATGTATTACATGTTTTTTATAGCTACTCACATTGCTTATATAAAGGACATATTCAAACAGTCTGGAGAATGTGTGAAGAACTGAGAGAATCTTAGTTGAATGTGATATGTTCTTTGTCTTTCATTGTAAAAGCTATATGTTTTGTGTGAGTTAAAATTGTGTATGGCTTATATGTTGAGAATGAACACAAATATGAGTTGTAGTGTTACTACATTTTTGTAAGCCTAAGTGAGTTGAGTAATTACATAAGTCTGTAACAGTTACAATAGTTATGTCTAACTAAACTAATGTAATTACGTCAGTCAGAACTATAAAGTGTAGTGTGAGAAGTATGATAGTCATGTCTAACTAATCCAGGGTAGTTATGTTAGTAATAATACTTCACAAGATAGTAAATTACAATTCTTGCTACCTATGAAAGTAGGCTTTGTTTTAGCCCAACCATACAAAATTCTCTATTTCATCTTTCTTTACTAGGGATGGCAAAACCAGGGGCCAATGGTCCCAAGGCCCAGCCCTAGCCCTCAATTTCACAACCTGGCCTCGAAAAATTCTTCAGAATTTTTTTCCCGAGGCTAGTGCCGGGTTTTCCAATAACCCGAATTAAAATTCAAGTTGCTTTTTTTTAATTCTGATACTTATATATATATATATATATATATATATATATATATATATATATATATATATATATATAGTGTGTGTGTGTGTGTGTATAAGTGTGTGTGTGTGTGTGACTGTGAAATTATAAGCGAAAGGGGTTGCAGCCCAGCAGTAGAGCGCTATTTTCATACATATTAGAAGTCATGTCCAAACCCTAAGGGCTACACAAATTTTTTAACTCAATTTGCTTGGACGTGGGCTAGGCTTCGCACATATAATGGACATTAAACTAAAAAAATCTTAAAAATATTTGGGTCAGGCTTGGGCTTAAATTTAAACAAAGGGGCAAAGGTAGGAATTAAAAATGAAGAGGACTTGAATTTTTTTTACATAATCTAATTTCAAAATTTAAATTATGTAACTTGGCTTCAATTCTGGGTCCCCAGCCCCATTTTAGTGAACACCCCCCCCCCCCCCCCCCCCCCCGACCCCAGACAAGGCCTAGGCCCGGGAAAAAAATTTCTCCCTGGCCCCGGTCAAATTCCTCGCTCTTTTAGGTTATTATCCGACCCCAAACATCCGGGTTTTCTGGGTCCTCGATCCCGACCCAGTCAAATTGCCACTTCTATTATTTATTATTTTCAGTTAAGTTATTATTAATTATCCATATCGCAAAAACTAACATAATCATTTCTTATAATGGGTTTGTTTAGGACTGCTATATTGTGAAAAATTATTATGAAAAAATGTCATAGGAAAAATCTGTTATTAGCTATCTTATTTCAAAAACTTTAAAGTGTTTGATAAATTAACTTTTTAAAATATGCTGTCAAAAGCCTCTAAATATATATTTGGTAAACTTGATTTTCAAAAGCTAGTTTTTAGTAAAAGCACAAAGATATTTTTTACTAGAATATTATTAAACTCTAAATTTGTATAATAAATTATTATAAAAATAAATAATAAATTTATATTTATTAATTTATTAATTTATTACAATTAAAAAGTATAATATTTAATAAATAAATATAATTATTTATTACTTTTAATAATGAGAAAGTAAAAGAGTAAAAAAAATTATAAAGTCAGCAGCCCAATAGCTGTTTTCGGTCGTACGTCATCCTCCTACCATACGGAACTTTAACTGTCCGAACCCACTTATTCTTGTTGCCAATGACGAAAATGTTGAAGGATCAGAGAAGAGCGACTTTTGGTGATGCACCTAGAGGTGATGGTGTCATCCCACTCGCTAGCGATAAGGGGATGGTGGTAAAAAACGATAGACGATTGCTAGAATCGACAGCCGATTGCTACAACTCCAGGACTATTTTTAAATTTTTTTAAAATTTATTTCATAAAAAATTAAATATATACTAATTTATAATTTATCAAATAACTAATTAATTTTAAATTTTTAATATATAAAGGTTTTTTAAGATTTATATTAAATTATAAGGATAATTTTGGTATTTTAGTCTATCCAAATTTTAACTTTCAAACTTAGATTTTCAAAAGCTACCTCTTACTTGCTTTTGAAATTTATTACAAAATAGATTCTTCAAGCAGCAGCTTCACATACAATCAGTTTTGAAATGTTTACAAATACAAAAATAGTTGTAGTTAGTAGTAGAATAAAAAAAACTGTTGTGCAACAACAACCCCACATGCACTCAGTGCTAATATCGGATGCTAATATAACTATAATCCTTGAAAATCTAGAGCTTGTTAGATTTTTTAAATTTTTTAACAATAGAATAGTCATCACCCATGACGTGAGGTCAAAATTTGTAATGTTTGTAAGTGTTGGCATAAGAAATATGATCTAATATCATTCGCGCTTATTTGATCTACCAAATTTTATCAAAAACTTAATATACAATATTCCACAACCACATTTTTTCTCTACAAATTCTCACGTTTCTTGGCGAAGGAAAAATTCTACAGGCATCAATTATCTGGGTATTGTATTCCTTTATTATCATAGTGTATTAGGTGCTTATACAGTTAAAGATAATATTTAAACTCTTGTAAAATTACGTAAATCTACATTTTTTTTAATGAAATGCCTGAAACTAATATTTTCATATCTATATCCTACTTAACACTGTTTAATTGTATTTTATTTAATATGTCAGGGATGCTTATAAGTCATTGTTCTGACAAACTTAATATCAAAAACTTCAAATATATATAACTTTACAATTTTCATTATTCTATCAATCCTAAAATATAAAAATAAAGAAATTATATTATAAGTTTTGTTTAAACTCAAGTAACCTACTCAATCTTGATTATCGCTTGTGTAAAAGTTTTAATTGCAATAAAGGTCAAGTTGAAGGGTTGTTTTTATTTTTCACAAAACCCTAACTTGTTTACAAAGTATATTTAATGAGAATGTTTCGATTTCTAGTAAACCCCTTCCAAATAAATCATTATAAAGTATTGAAAGAAAGGATTGTCGAGCCACTGCTCATCAACTCGTCATTAAGTACCAACAAGAGGTGCTCGCTAGTACTCATCAACTCTACAATCTACACACGTAAGCTCAACATCCCTGACGAACAACGGTCAACAGGTACTTAGTCTAACATTCTCTATTAGCATGTCTAAATAAAATTACAGTTTCATTAAAATTAAAAAAGCTTTTCTAATACTTCGTTTAGTTATGTATTTTGTATTTTTGTTTTTAATTAGATTTAAGAATATATAATTGATATTAAATTTTAAAAATAGTATATGATTGATATTAAATTTAAAATACGTTAAAATACATGATATAAAAAAAATTAAAAAAATGCATAAACAACAAACATAAGCATAGAGGTTATTTCGCCGTATTTCATAGATACAATGCTTTGCCTCCGTTGTTGAAATAGTTAAATTTCCTTGCAAAGTATAAAAAGGCAAACTAGGAAACATTAGAACTCGAAACGACAATAGACCTCGTGGCCCGATGTTGTAACGTGAGCGTTTTGTTTTGTGCGGTGTTGTTGTATACTAGAGAATGTGTCGATTAGCCCAAAGTGCCAGCATTTAAGCCCAGAAACTTCGGTTTCTCAGCCACCCCTTTTGCTTTTTCAATGAAACTGACACGTGACAGCAACGAGCCCACCAAATTTTCCTACTTAAATGAGATCATCAGCTGCTCCTAGAAGGGTAGGTCTGAACATCTGGTGAAGAAGAGTAGTTATTAGAAAAACGAGTTCGATTATAACATGTTTGAAAACCAACCAACAGTGTTGTCCAATGTTAGATTCACGACTCGATTTCAATTTCAATTCTCCAACATGGTTATTTCTCTCCTCTGCACCCATCTTCCTCACCAACCTTAATCATGGTAGTAAGTTCAATTTCTCTCTGTGTTGTCAGATTTCATGTATGCATATATCTCTGCAAATACATCGACTTTTTTACCTTGTTGTTACTTGCGGACATCATCTCTGTGCACATGCTTATAATCATCAAGTCCAATAATGTATGAGAATTTGAATAGATTTTCTTGTAATTAGGTGCCTTGCTTATGCATAATTCTCATATTTTTGCAGTCTATTATGCCACTGCTGCTCAGGTCACTGGTAAGGCTAGTAATGGCACTAGTGCAACATCCAGCAGCCTCTATCACAACACTGCTATATTACAGCAACCTTCTCCCTCGAAATCTCAACTTAGAGCGCATGGTTCGACAAGATTTACTCCATCGAGAGAACTACTTGTTCCATTTGCTCATCAATGTCTTGAGATGCCTTTGATTGGTAATTACTAACTCACACTATTCCTCTAATGTCTTCACCTAATCGTTTATCCTTATGTCGATAATTTTGAGGTTTAATTTTGCCTCATTTTGTTTCAGAATCTATGTCCCATTGATGGGTCAATGAGCTTGGTCCTATAACCCAAGATTGATAGCTCTAATGTCAGTTTTTTATTTCTAATTAATTAAGTATCTAAAGAGAATGTACAAGGAAAACAAACGTTACTACTTGCTAGAAGTACTAATATATTTTTCATCTTTTCTAATGCTCTAGCTTGTTACCGGTAGCTAATTAAATCGTTGAAGGGAAACAATAATGAGCTAGTTTTTACTATTCTGTCTAATTCTTCTTTGCACAGAATGAGCATATATACTTGCAGCTTTCCATTACATGTGCAGTTCAACTTTAATGTTCTCCAGAATATTGTAGAGAATCATTATTTAATTTGCATTTAGATTTGGCAATCGAATCCCAAATAGGTTCCTATTTCTATTTGGGGAATTCTTTTAGGGTCCCATTTGAGAAATAAGATAGGGATGGAGTATGTTTATCGATATATAATGATGATTTCTGCAGTTTATTAGTAAGTTATCAATCATGGAAAGATTGCGTTACAGGAGTTTTCCGTGGCCCAAAACTGATGTCATATGTATGGTGTGGCACAAACACAGAATATGGAAAAACGTGTGGGTTTTGGGCTATCTAAAAATTTGTCGTGCTTGCCAATTTCACCGACAAGGCAATCATGTTATGCTACTATAGCCGATACGTCATCCCAATAAATGTGCATCGTCTTACCTATCGCTTATGAGGATAAAAGATAGAAAAAGAAAGCCCAGTTTCGAACGCAGCCTAGTTGGACAAAAATGCAAATTTTTAACAAGTGGAGCAATTTTTTTTTAACTATTTTCCATCAAATTTAAAACGCACTGCTTCAAAATAGTAGAATGTGATCATTCTTAAATCAACTCTTCTCTGCCACATTCAACAACATTTACTTCATCAAAGAATAATCATTTTGGGCCTCGCATTGCATTTCTGAATGGGTTTGACCCTTCATGGTCCTGCCTTGCCAAATTGGGCCTGGGCCCTTTATTGTTGTCTATGTTTTTGGAGTTCACTCACTTCCAACTCAAAAAAAAAAAAAAAACTATCACGAAAGGAAAAATCGAATAAATTCATAAATGTGAAAAATGTGTATTTTAAATTTAACAAACTGATAATAAATAATTTTTTACTGCACTGAAAAAAATAATATGGAAGAATTATTGTCTAATCTATGATTTGAAGTAATAAAAACGTTAGTTAAGAGGAAGGGAAATCGCCCTTAATCAACTTCTACTTGCTTAAACGTTTCTAATTGTTTTCATTTATAAGCAAGACAAAATGGCCACTTCATTATTAAATGCAGAAATAATGGATATTTTTAGCATTGCATTGGCTAGCTAGTTATATCTAGTGTACACATCAAAAAATTAATGTTACAAGTAATCGAGAAGGACAAAAGCCACATGTAGGCTTGATTAAAAGTTTCAATACAAAATTCTGAAATTATGATGATCATTAATTGTTGATCTTTTTCTACCCAGTTGGGGAAGAAGATCATTATCATTCATTAATATCAAAATAATCTCCACAGTATCCACCACCACTCAAAATCATATATTAAATTTGTTTAGATAAGACCAAATTTGTAGTTGCGCTTCTATAATTTGTAATAATAATTGAAAAAAAAATTGATGGAAGTGGGCAGTTGAAACTTCAACATTGGAGCTTTACAAAAATGATTGTTTGTGAGTGACATGTTATGTTGAAAGTGGGTGGTTACCCATATAAGATAAATGAGCAGATATCAAGCAATTCTCAACTCATTTAATTAAACTTCAACAAATTAATTAAGAACAACCATAATAATCCGCATGTAAATGAACCATCAATCGACTACTAATTTTTACTCTTATTTTTCATGTGAATTCTTTAAAATAAAGGGTTTCAAACTCATCGAAAACAAAAATTTATTAAGATTCGGTAGTGACCTGAATTTTTAGTAGAAATTTTTAAGAATGTTATAATACATATCCATATGTGATTAATATTTGTTTTATAATTTTTATAAGTAATATTATACTTAGAAAATCTATATATAAAATAAATAGTCTTAACGTATATTCTTATTACACATGTTAAATCTTAAAAATCGTAAATTTACTTGAAATTTGTATTTTTAAAAACAGTCCTCAAAAGAATTTATAATTTTTTAGAGAATTTACATATCTTTTAAAAAAATTTACGTAATTTTTTAGGGGTTAACATATTCTTTAAGGACACACATAAAATTAATATGCGAATTTTTATATATAGTTTAAATAATGCAAAATTCCAATTCGGAGAACTTAGACTAGGATCGTTACTTTGACTTTTTTCTCCCAAAAGTTCAATAACTTTGATTTTTCCAAGACAGAATAATTAATCCGTATGCTAAATTAGGACATCTTAACTTTTTGAACAAGGTTTGCTTTGACTATGTTAAGCTGAGCAGCTGGCAAAATTGTTTATGATGTTAAAAAGCCTAAACTCATGCTTTATGTTCCGCTTGCATGTATTACCGGTAATTACTTCTCTTGTGCTTCAATTGTCAATATCCAATCTGTTGTAACCTTTTCACCTTTTCATTAACATTCAACAAATTTGGGCACGCTTTATGGTAACATAAAATAATAAAAATTAAATGACATTATTTTACTGTAATTTGGAGAATACTTCCTAATAGATCGAATAATTTATCAAATCAATATTCATTATCTATATTATTCGGTTACGATGAAAACTACTCTATTTAATCAGGTTTAATGAATTTTATTACCTTAATAATATTATAGATGAGTAACATAACATTACATCTCTTAAAAACTTATTGCATCGCAGATCAATTAAACATTGCATCACCCCTAATATTTAGACGAAGTAACATTATCTTTCTGATCTTTGACACAATAACATATAGGGCCCGTTTGGGACTCTGGACTAGACTGGATTGGACTGAGATTGGGATTGGACTAGATTAGACTGGATTACATATAGTACTATCTTATGTTTGGTGTAGTATGGGACTGGACTATATTAGTATATTATAAACTTTTAAAACATCTATTTTTAAATATAAACGAATTTAATTTTATTCAAGTTTAATTTATTATTACGTCATATTTATAGTTAATTAAATATTTAAATATATTTCAAAATTATTTTTATTTAAAAATTATTAAATATCACTATTTTATGAAAAAGTAAGATTTTTAATATTATTTAATATGAATTTAATAATATTATATTTTTGTTTATTATTTATTATATTTCAACTATAATATTATCAATTATAATAAAAATAAAATTATATTACATTTTGAATATAATTTTATGAATTATTATAAAAATAAAAATTGTATTATAATGGAAAATAAAATATTTATAATAAAAATATTTTATTACATCATTATTAAATATTTAAATATAGTTACAAATTATATTTATTTAAAAAATTATTAAATATTACTATTTTATGAAAAAGTAAGTATTTTAAATATTATTTAATATGAATTAATAATATTTTATTTATATTTATTATTATATTATATTTTTATTATAATATTGTCAATTATAATAAAAATTTGTAATATTATGTAAAATAAAATATTTATAATAAAAATTTTATTTATTACATCACAATTAAATATAGCTAAAAATTATATTTATTGAAAAGTTGTTAAATATTACTCTTTTATTCAAAATTAAGTATTTTTAATATTATTTAATATAAGTTTAATAATATTGATTTTTATTTATTATTATATTATATTTTAATTATAATATTATAAATTATAATAACAATAAAAAATATTGTAAAAGCTTGGGACTATTGAATCCTATGGTTCCACATGGGACAACTTATCCTATGAGATTGACACTATTGGGACTAACAATAGTCCAATCCCAATCTCTTCTCCAAATGCCAAACAAGAGACTGGACAATTAATCCTAAAATATAATCCAATCCTGCATTTGTCCCCCTTCCCAAACGCGCCCATAGACCCCTAATTTCTAAATAACATTAAACACATCATAAAAAGATAATTTTGTTATCATTTATATTATAAGATTTCTTTATTTATTTCTCTTTATAAAGAAGATAAATTTTAAAAACATCAACATGTCTCAAATAATTTATATTTTTTAAAATTTTATAGAAAATGGTTTTTAAAAAAAATAATTTTTTAAAAATTAAAAATTAAAAAGAAAATGGTTTGTAGATAAATGAAAATTGTAATCTAAATAATTTTCTTTCCAATTTTTATTTTAAAAAACTAAAAAAAAATAGTTTGTAAATAAATTATTTTCTAAAAAAGGGTTTATAAATAAAAATTAGTGATTTAAAATTTTTTTTATTATAAAGAAAAATAAATAAATAAATCTTCTAATATAAATAAGGGTAAAATAATTTTTTTATAATATATTTAATTGATAGATTAACGATATTTAAAAATTAAAATTTTTATATTACTTTACCCATGATTGGACGACGAATGTCGCTTCGTTGAGGTGTCGGGGGTGGCAAAATTACCGCTTGTTCCTGAGTTTAATAAGCATTCAGATCATTATTAAAAACTCAATGTGAGCGATCACGTGGATGTGCAAGTCATGCAACTGTGATCCCCATGGCCCACTTCCACCTCATCAGACTGCAGCATGTGATGATAAATTGGCATTTGGTGGGGCCAAAATCCAAATCAAGGACATCATCAGCCATTTCGTGACCAATGATGACTCATTATCTTTCACTTGCTTCTACAGTATGCAATTGGCTTCCATCCCCATGTTCGAATGTGCCTTTTAGTCTTTTACTATGATATTTTTTAAGGTTTCATATGTTGAAACTTTATATTTATTTCCAGAATGACTTGGATCCTCTTTAATAAATAATATAAGATAAGACATGTTAGATGCCGCTTCCTTAATTAATGATTAATTAGGCTTTGATGTTGTAACACTATTAAGTCTGCATAATTAATGATAATATATGAAAGTCTAACACCACAAGTCCAACAACTAAGGCAGATTTAGGAAACAAGGATTTTAATTACTATTTTATAGTTAAAAATGCATATTATTTTATGGGTTTTAAGAAATATCAAGGAAAAAATTATAAATATTATCTATTGCAAAAAATAATTTCAAAAATTAGTTCTTGTTTGATAGATCAATTAAAATAAATGCATTTATAATGTTGCCTAGAAGAGCAGCTTAATAATTTGGAAAGTTTAAGATATTTGAATAGAATAATTACACAATTACTCTTGAATTTTAATTTAATTTAAATCAGAGAATAATTGTGTATTTTTTTTAATCACACCTCTAAAATTATTTTTAAATCATCATTTCTATCCCTCAAAATGGCTTGATAGATGAAAAACCAACAACTTCAAGAGTGTAATTGATAAAAAATGTTAAATCATTATCCACTCAAAATTAATCTAAGACCCGAAAGTACTTAATGATATAACATATTTGATATTATAATTATACGTACTACCACGTAATGTATGCGAATCATTAAACAAAACTTTGAAAAGTCTATAACATCTAATTATCAATAGAATAGGTGAAACATAAATCATTATATAAATAGACAGCTAAACAAATAAACAAGGTGTCGACTTTGAATTTTGAAATATTAGAAAAGAGTCATGACTTGAATTTTTAAACATTACTAAAATGAATAGGAAATCTGAAACGTTTAATAAAAGTTTCATGTTTTAAATAATAAGAATCGATATAAGATGCACAACTTTGCTTGAGAAATTGTGGCAAAGATATTCTTGAAGTACTTTACACTATTGAAAGTAGGAAAGTTGAAAGGGAATTTCCAGGTTATGGAGGCTGAAAAATCTGAAATTATGCAAGAAAGTCTTGAAGACTTTTCAAGCAACAACAACTGGCACAAATCTTTTTGTAATAAAATTAATGCTTGGCAACGAAGCAACAAATGGAGCTCAGCTATATGTTTCCCCAATTCTCACAGCTGTGATCTATCAATAAGCCAAGTAATGTGACTAATGTCTACAGTGGCTGCTCGACTTGCTTTCTCCTGCTACAAGCAATCAAGATTTGACAAGTAATTGACTGGGCAGCCACGCCAGGGATTGCATTGAACCTTTATTCCAGAATCCAGAAACCAGCCAGGCCCCTGAAATTCTTCTCCGGAATCTCTTTAATTTGTTTATTCTTTTCTTTGTTGAAAAAAGGGCCATCCTGCTTTAATTTGCCTTGATATTCCCTGAAATATTATCAGGAGTTGAGTGAAGAATCAAACAAGGATAATTCACAAATCTCTACAATCATGCACCCACTTACTTGAATTTATGTTTTTCTACGAGATAAGTACATATTATATGTGGGATTCGAATAACAAAAATATATTTACACAGTCGTAAAAAATTCTTTAAATAAGACACGTATGTTACATTATTTATTTATCTATTTAACATAGAGTAATGCTATACTTATAACATTTATGTATCATATATTATACAACATGACGTGACAGTCTATATGACTAAAATTCACTGGAAGAGGAAAAAACGAAAATAAATTAAGAAAATTATATCTCCAATAAGATTTTACTATTACGTTATGTTGTCAGAAATTTATGTTGTATGAATATTGTAAGTCTAGTATTATTGTTTACTATATAAAATAAGATTTTATAAAATAGAAACTTAATTTGTAAAATTTTTTACTCCTTAGTTGAAACTATAAGTATATAAATAAGCACTCCCGACGCATCCATTTCACTAAATATATATTACTCTGAAAATGAGATGACTTTGATTAAGATGGGCTATTCATAAGAAAATCAAAACATGCTTGCATACTAATTCTTGTAGACTTATAAGCTTTTACTCACTATTGGTGGATTATTATAATTAGTCTATTAAGTTTCTTAAAGTAATTAAACCTCTCTAATTGGTGAACCATTTTGTAATGATCTTGAACTGCCTTCCTCGCTCAATTTTCCATAATTAAATTGTTTAAAACAAGAAAATTATAAAACACTAATTAAATTAATGATCGTATATACAAAATATACAAATCAAAGTTGTTAACTTTTACCTTTTTTTACAATTTCTGTCGTGACATTTTTGTCAGAATTGTCAAATTTAATGCAGGCCCGATAAGCTTGGCCTTAGCCAGCTACAAATTAACGAGTCGCCTTAGCTTTCTGCCCTGCCGTTCTTATCTTAAAAATTTATAGACCTTTTAAGAATTCTTAAAAGGTCAATTTTATGGATCACTTTCGATTGCTTTATTCAACAAAAGCTCAATAGACTTCCCAAAATGCCCTTCATATATACTCTTAAATCCATTTTTTTCTTTTTCTTTTTTTTTTAATGCCATCGAAAATTAAATAAAGCAATAGTCATCTTAATGGGTGCAACTGCAAATTTCTATCTTATTTTTCACATCTTTAAATGATGTGAAAATTTATAATTATCATAAATAAATGTTAACTTAACGAATAATGTTAAACATATAACCAACTTATATAATTAAAGTAGCAAAATAGTATTAGATGTATAAAGAGTAATAATAAATGAAATAATATAATAAATAATTTGATAATCATTAATTTACGGCACATCGAATTATACTTATTAAAATGTATAAGTTAGTTGAAGTATAAAATTTTAATAAATTAATTAAATAAATTATGCAACTTCCTAAATTTGTACCTTAATGTTCAAATTGGGATATAAATTAAGTTGGACAAGTATATTTATACTATCCTAATTTTTACACGTTAAAAATGATAAGTAATAAATGTTACATTACTATTTAAGTAAATAAAAATCATGAATTATAAGAAATATTTCTCAAAATGGGTATATAGATTGTATTAATTACTTACCATATTTTACTAGAATATACTGTAAGATACTAATCTAGAAATCGAGGTTCTCTTCTTTGTTAAAGATGCATTTCAAAGTAATTAAAAAAGCTTTTAAATGTATAATCCAAGATTTAAGCTCCACAATTTCCTAATGGCTGTTTGGCATGTTGCATGTTTTCTCTTTGAAAAATGAAATGTTTTAATTTTATACTAATCAAAGTACTTCTAGTTGCTTTATCAACTAAAACTTGTTTATTGTTAACTAAATGTGGACAGAAGAGCAAAGACCCAATTGGCAATTCATACAATAAACATTAAAATTGGAGAATGTAATGAACTTGAGAGAGGAAGAGAGAAGGGCAGATTGAGTTGAGATAACATGTAATTAAATAAGATTAAATGGACAATTAGTTGGTTAGAAAATTGTTAATTAGTGCAAAAGCACATGGAAGGTCTATTTGAATCCTTGCAATCAGGACCCAAAATCTTGGCTATGCTTATTTGCCTCCACGGCTTCTACACGGATGGATAATCTTTGTCATTCAATCCCCAAACTAACCTTATTCATTTATTTAATAAAAAATTAAAAAAAGTAAGAAATGATATCATATTTTTATTTTTCTAAATTAATAAATAATAAGATGAAACGGGTTAATAAAAATTTTTTTGATGGTTTTGAAAAAAGAAAAAAGAGAAGTAATCTGACTGAGTTTCTTAAAATTATTTTTCATGGATATTAAGCTAGAGAGTGAATACAATAATTTTTAGTAAAATTAAATCATTTATAATCTACTACAAAGAAAACAACTTCTAAAACAAATTACAATTAAATTTTTATTCAATGAACCAGAAACTATATTTCTTCGTTTCAATAGAAGAACTCTTAGTGGATTTTTTCATACAAAAGAAGGTGAAATATTTTCTTATTTCTTAGAAAAAGAAATTATTTATAAAAATAATTATTTGTTTATTTAAAAATAAATAATCTGTGAAAGTTTATATCCATGGTGGGCTATCTGGTAATTTAACATTGACCGTTACAACCCGGAGATAGAAAGAAACGCGCGCAATTAATCTCCGCACGACAAAACCAAAAAAAAAAAGAAAAAAGAAAAATCTGACGTGGCAATCCTTCCCTCCCTCTCTGCTCTCGGCCGCTCTCATCCTCTGCCTGTTGAAATCTCATTCCATTCGAGTTCACAAATCTTCTTAATCATTGACTCACTCTCTCTCTCTCTCTCTCTCCCCCCTCTCAATATATAAATTGAACTCAAAACTCTCTGTGGAGCCTCTCAACTTCTGTTCTTTTCATCTTCTTCTCCAAGCTCCTATTTTTATCCACCCTCGTTGTTGCCTGCCTATTGTTTTTCCTTCTTTCACGTAAAACCCACAAACGCTATCCATTTTCTTTTCTTTTCTTTTCTTATCGTCGCCACCACCCATTTCTCTTCTCCTTCTTTTCTTTTTCCTCCCTCCTCCCCCCGCTTTCCCTTTCATGCAGATTCTTGGCATCACTTGATTCCTCTCTTCTCTTCTACTCTATATTCTTTCCTTCCTTCTTATTATTTCATTCACAAGAAGTCACCAACCACTAAAACCAAAACCAAAACCAAAATCTTTACTTTCTTCCTTGGTTATTTTGTTTTTTACCATCCAAAGATTGCGCCCCGTTGCATGCACAAGTTTTTCGACATGTTTGACACCGGCAAGTCCAAGTTTTACAAGAAAACGTACGTTCATTTTCTGGCTTCGTTCATTTTCTGGCTTCTTTTTTTTTTCTTTTTGGGTACTTATTTTATATTTTTATTTTATTTTTTTGTTTCTTGGTAGCAGAAAATCATTGTTGAAGCTTTTGAAGACTAGGCTCGATGCAATAAAGAAGAAGAGGTCAGCGGTGAACAAATATCTGAAGAATGATGTAGCTGATCTTCTCAGGAACGGCCTTGACACAAATGCGTATGGGAGGGTAAGTTTTTTCTCTTCAAAATTTTGTCTTTACTCCTTTACCTCCTTTTCATGGCTTTTTGTGTTTCTGTTTTCTTGGTTTCTTGCATTTGTTCTGGCAATTTTTATGAAGATTTGTTATTTCTGCTCATTTAGTATGTGGCTTAATCTTGGTTTTTTATTAATTTTTATTTTTTTATCTTGATAAGAGGTGAGATCTTACTGTTGTTTGCTTCTGGGACTTTTTTTTTTTACCCTAGTATGCGCATGTTCTGTTGCCTTCTAATCCTGAAATTTATTTGTTTTTGCATGATGGGTTCCATGTGGTACATTCATGGGAACTTGTTTCCACCCTGCCACTTGTCGTATTTTATTGTATTTATGTTTATGTTTTTGTTTTTAGTGTCCGCATAGTTTGTGTCAGCCCTTGTCAGAGGTGCTGGGTTCTCTGTTTTCAGACATGGCAGGCACCGTATGCCTCATTTGCTTTAGAGTGTATTCAACTTTACTTTCAAACTTGATCTTGTTTTTGCCTTTTCTGTTATGCAAATTACAACGTCACTGTCTCGACTGCTCACTCAGTTTAGATGGGACTTTTGTGTCCAAACTTACTTGAAGATAGACAAGGATCAACCTTATGATGCATACTCAATTTTGGCTGTACTCATATTGTAGATGTAGATTGTGTGGTCTTATAAAGGAAATGCTGATGGGCTGTGCCTGCAAAGTTGTAAAATAGTTACAATTGTACATATTCACATTGCTGACAGACTGGTTATAGTGTTAAGAAATGTTGTCTAATACACATACAGTGGTGTGTATAATTGGAACACAATGTGCAATTTACTTGCGTTGCATGCTCATATGTCTTCTGTATTATTACAAACAAGGGCACAAGTCAGAACTAACTGATTTATTTTGGATGGAGATGCAGGCTGAAGGACTGCTGGTTGAGCATAACATGTCATCCTGCTATGATTTTGTCGAGCAGTGTATTTTGTGTATCTACAGCCAGCTGTTAAACATGCAGAATCAAAGGTTAAAGAGCCTATTCAACCTACTTCAGAATGTTTTCTTTCCCATTTTTCAAATTAACAAGCTATCATACTTCATTCTGCATCTTATAAATTGAATTGTTTTTGCAATTGTTTTATCTGGGATATTCACATAATCTTCTTGACTTTCTTCCTTATTTCAGGGAATGCCCTAGTGAATGCAGAGAAGCTGTACCATCTCTGATGCATGCTGCAGCAAGATTTGCTGACTTGCCAGAACTACGTGACCTTAGAACATTTTTTACTGAGAGATATGGGAATTCCCTTGAACCTTACATAAATAAAGAGGTAAGAATAATAACTTACACTGCAGTTGGTATAACCCTGCAAGTCTGTGGACTAGGAATACTAATTTGGCTTGTTGTTTATGTGTAGTTTGTTGAGAAGTTGAGGGCAGGCCCTCCCTCACAGGAAATGAAGTTTCGGTTAATGCAAGAAGTAGCACAAGAATACTGCATCCAATGGGATTCTGAGTCATTTCGACAGAAATTGTTTAAAGCACAAGCACCTACTCAAGTACCTGCACAAGTAAGCTTCCCTCTATATGACCTCCTAAATTATAAAATCTTCAACATGAAATTGAGGAGTAAGCATGTAGCATTAATCATGAATGCCCACTCTAGACAAAGGTATTGAGACCCTTAACCATTATCAACAGAAGGCCCTGATTTTTATCTCAAATTTAAGTGGCAACAACTCAATCTTGTTAAATACAAGTTGCTATTTAGCTATCCTCAATTTGATTCCAGTTGATTAGCTTTGATGCCAAAACTAAACTTGCATTCAGCTTGTAAAATGCTGTTACGGATTATGCTTTTCAAGGCATCTTCCTTGTACTAATACATTTGCAAATGTATAAATCTTCCCAGGACAAGCCTAAGCAAAAATCTTTCTATGATACTGGGGATGATGGATACAATTGGCACAAAAGAAAGGATGACACTTTCCCAGAAAGCAACAATCCCTACAATGGAAACAAAAAGAGTGATGTGAGGGGGTATAATGTTCCAACATCTTATGGAAAGAAAGATGCCCCTTATGATAGATACTATGTACCTAGTAGTAGTGAAGATGAGATGGTCACAAACTACAGAAGAGACAGCAGCACCAGCCAAGATAGCCAACGGACTGGTTCAAGTACAGTAGGAAGCTTTTCAGAGGATGAAGTCGATAGCAGGAAGCCCTCTTACTATGGATTTATCCAGCCCCCTTATGTCAAACAGCCTGCTCCTAAAGAAAATGGTCTTGTCAATGAAGCGCTGAACAATGGTCAAGACCCTCCAGCTTGGAAAGGCACCTTGAAACCCCCACCAGGTCGCGAAATGGTTGCCAATGGAAGGAAAGAACATAAGATAAGTCCGCGGTTGCAGTCCATACTGAACACCAATGTTGATCAAAGTGATGAAGAGGAGAAGAAATTGGATCAGCTTTTGATGTGTTACAGTAAGAAAAAGGCATCCCATGAATCAAGCAGAAATACAAATGTTTATCCTCCTGGACAAGAAAGTGATTACGCTAGTGATGGATCCGCAAGCTACAGAAGTGCAAGAGGGAATTTTTATCCTCCTCCAGGGCAAGAAAGTGATGACTCTTATGGAGCCACAAGACACAGAAGTGCAAGAGCAAATGTATATCCGCCTCCAGGACAAGAAAGTGATGACAACGCCAGTGATGGATCCTCAAGCTACAGAAGTGTAAGAGGGAATATATATCCTCCTCCAGGTCAAGAAAGTGACGACTCTTGTGGAGCTGCAAGAACAAGTCTGTATCCTCCTCCAGGACAAGAAAGTGATGACTACATTGAAGCCACAAATTACAGAAGACATCAATATCCTCCACCAGGTCAAGAAAGTGATGACGCTTATGGAGCCACAAGGCACAGTAATGCAAGAACAAATGTATACCCTCCTCCAGCACAACAAAGTGATGATATGTACGGAGCCAAAAGTCACAGAACTGCAAGAACGAATGTATATCCTCCTCCGGGTCAGGAAAGTGATGACCCATATGGAGACACAAGGTACAGAAGTGCAAGAACAAATCCATATCCTCCTCCTGGACAAGAAAATGATGACCCCTATGGAGCTACAAGGCACAGAAGTGCTAGAACAAATCTATATCCTCCTCTAGAACAACAAAGTGATGATCCCTATGGAGCTGCAAGTCATAGAAGTGTAACAACAAGTCTATATCCTCCTCCGGGACAGGAAAATGATGATGCATATGGAGCCAGTAGGCCCAGAAGTGTTAGAACAAATCTATATCCTCCTCCAGGACAACAAAGTGATGATACATATGGCGCCGCAAGTCATAGAACTGTGAGAACAAATCTATATCCCCCTGCAGGGAAAGAAAGTGAAGACACAAGTGGAGCTACATGGCGCAGAAGTTCAAGAGCACAATATCCCTCTGCAGGGCAAGAAAGTCATGAAAGCTATGTAGCAGCCTGGAACAGAAGTTCAAGAGGAAATCTTGATCCTCCTCCAGGACAACAAAGTGATGACACTGGTGGAGCAAGGCACAGAAGTTCAAAATCTGAGCTGCCTGAGAGAGCAACATCTTTCCAACCAACTGCTCCATATGAAGCAACAGCTCCATACGAAGAAACAAGAAGGCATGCTCGAACCAATTCTCATCAAGAGATGTCAGGCGGCCATGTGCATCCTAAATTGCCCGATTATGATGACTTGGCTGCACGGCTTGGAGCTCTTAGAGGTCGTTAAATTGAAAATATAGCTTTAGGGAGAGGCTTAGAAAATACTTCTTTCAATTTGTTTATTTTCTTTCATAATTTTTACAATGATTCTTTTATGCTCTTCTATTGAAAATCCAATCTTCCGGGTTTAGATTAGTATGTAAGGTAGATGGAATTGTACACATTTCAACTAATTTAATCTTCTTTTCTCTATGTATCCTTTAAACGCATTAATTGAATTCCAGCTTGTGATTCTAAGTTATGCCATTTTTATACCATTCCAAAGATTACTGAGCTGCAACTTAATCGATATCTGAAGTTTCCTATTAAGCTGATTAAGGGGAAAAAAAAAGCACATTCCAATGGGGAAACCCAAAAATAGCTCAATGTTTGGAAGTAGCTATGAGATTTAACAAAATCTGAATTTTTTTACTGTTTAATCAAATTCTAATTTTTTGTCAAACACATGTTGAGTATCATTAGACAAGTAATTACTGATTAACAAACTCTCTATTTGTGTGTATTTATTGATAGCTCAATCTATCGAAAATTAAAGCACACTCTACATTTAGGAAACATTGAGAGCAAATTTGTCACTTTGACATTGAGTTATGTTTAAAAAAAAAAAAGGATATAAGTAGATAATAAAAATAAATTAGTGTTTTACTATAATTTAAAATAATAAAATAGTCCCTCAATCTTGGCTATTTACCCAATGTTAAACGCAAAGTTACACCGTCGTTTTGTTAGCTGGAAAATCTCTAGTCTACTGCAAATTGGAAGAACCCACAGCCAACTCATGATCATCATCACGAAAATCGGGACTCAAAGCAACCCTTGAAATACCCAACACAGATGGACAGCAGAGGATCACCAGAAGATGAGGTGGAGCCACAACAGGTGATGAGTGAGGTCCACATAGGCTGCCCACCTCACTTCTCTGGACCCCACATTTCCCGCTTCACCGTCTCGCTTCCAGCAGGTAGAACAACACATCCCCCTCGACCCATTAAATTTAATCACAAAATGATTAGGTAAAGCTTCAATATTTATGCTCTTAGTTGTTCAGAAGTTGAACCCAGAAGATACAAAGAGCTGTTCATAGCTGAAGAAGTTGCCTTGAAAGAAGAACCAGTGAATTTGGACCAAGATGGTGATCTCGTTTTGCCTAGACGCAGCAGTAAGTTTTGTTATTGTGTGTTAATTTTAATACCATTTTGAACAATTTATTGCAATTCATGTTTACCAAGATGGAGAGCTTGAATTTACTTGGCTTTCTTGATGTCATGTGAACAAGTTGATGTCACTTTGACTGTATTTTTTGTGATATGTTTTCGCTACGAAGGTGGGAACGTGTTGGAGAATGTTTGTGATTAGCATTTGCACCTCAAAGCTGCATTTTGAAATGTTTATCTGCATTTTGCTTCGTGTTGTTGTGTAGTTGGAAGATGAATGTGGACTATGTATGTTAGTGTGGAATATGCTTGTGTAATTGGTTTGCCTGATGTCAAGTTGGTCTTGGATTCACTACCTATCGAACTCACACTCTATGCAATATTGACTGGAGAGGAGTCACGAGAAGTTTGATATTGGTATACTATGTCTTTGTTAAATGTTTATTGTCTGTGAAAAAACTAAAAGGGGGCATTATTATTTTCTCAAATTGGGCAGAAAGGTCTAATCAGTGTTTCAGTGTGACCATCCAGCACAATATTACATCATCTATTCCAAGCGTCGGTTTGCAGGTAATAAAATTGGTTCGCTTTTTCTGCTGCATGCTCGACCATGCTAATATCATTTACCATTTCAGGTATGGAAAGCAGAATTAGTGTTATCTGATTTTGTGATGCATAAGATGTGCACTTCTTCAGATTTCAATGGAATCACTTCTTTAGAACTTGGAGCTGGAACAGGTAATTTCGTTATTGTGGACAATTATGAGGTTTATATCAGTCACATGTTATGCCACATTGAAACACATGATAATAATTTAGGTTTTAAATCGTTTGCTAATCGATGAATTTGTCCTTTATGGCAATAACTTTCAAATTAGCCAGACCCTCATTGAGAGAAAGACTATATTCTGCTTCATTCAGCCTGGTGTTGGTTTAGTTGAGGAATCTTTTTAGAGAGATATGTAAAAGATATGTATAGCACCTATATCATCATTAAATCCTGTTTTTAGATGCTAGAGCATTTTGAAAAATTATACACATTGAGTAAAGGGAGGAAAATCAACTAGTTCTTGAATTTGGGTTGACTTGGAAGGAGGGAGAAGAATTATTTTGACAGTGTTTTCCTGACTATGGTTGTCTTACACTATATTTCAGGCATTTTTAATTCATCTAATATCCTTGTGGATTTTTTTCTTTTCCTTGATTGATCCAATCTGAAAGTGCATCTTGTATAACACCAAAATTTAATTCTCTTTCTCTATTAGGGATGGTTGGAATATTGCTTGCACATGTTGCTCAGACGGTTTTCCTAACTGGTATGGTATGATTTTAATTGCATAAAAAACTTTGACTTTCTTGAATCTCTGAAAAACTTCAATTTATTTGAATCTCATTCTCTTTTCTATTTGATTGGGGGATATCTTAATTAACTAATTATGATGGCAAAAGTTTTCTCCTTACATTGCTTAATGTGTAAAATTTTTATTTTTCAAGACAATATATATGATCTTTTCCTTCATGTATTTATATGCTAAACAGCTTTTGGTTTTCCTGAGCTGACCTTATCTTACATCAATATAAACAATTTATGTAGTATAATACGGCTCATGAATGCTAAGTTGCTAATGCTGATTAAGCACCATTCTAATATCTGGCTCATGAAAGAGCTTGTGTTCTGAGGTACTTGATTCTTTTATAGTCTTATTTTTGTTTATTGTTTCAAAGTCTCTTGCCTTTTAATTCCTGGCAGAC
>SNVD02011916.1:0-60839 GCA_013180625.2 Boswellia sacra | reverse complement strand
CGTTAGATAGTATGCTTTTCAATTGCAAGACAGGTTATGGAATGACATATGAAAATATGCAGAATGTATATCTACACCCATAAAACTCTCAAATTTTGACACATGGGGACATACTTTCGGTGGGGGTTGCTCGATGCAGATTTATCGCCCCAAGATTTGAAAAAATGAGATATGCTTTCGGTGAGGTTTGACAAAACCTACACACTTGTCTCCCACGTGAAGCATGGAAAATGGAGATACACTTTCGGTGGGGGTTGACAAAACCGCCACACTTGTCTCCCACGTGAAGCATGAAAAGTAGAGTTATACTTTCGACGGAGGTTGACAAAACCTCCACACTTATGTCCACGTGTGCTTACGACATGGGGTAGTCATATGGTTTGTCAAAAAGAAAACTTGAAATTAAACAAACAAAATCAACAAACAACAACAACACAAAAACAACATTGATAATCAGATCAAACGAAACAAGAAAGAAATAAAATTCGACAACAACTACACACATTCAAATATACAAGTAGTTGTGATTGTGGCTCACATCTCCCTCTGGTTTTACGTCCAGTAACGGCTGAAACGCCTTCTATGAGTCGGGGATTTGCTTCCCATCCAGTTTTCTTATAAACTGGCAAACAGGGTCGTTTTTAGTCAGATTCCCCAGACTATAATACTGCAATTCATCACGAAATTGTGTCCAAAGATTAAGCAATTCACGCTGACAAGTCCACAAGAATGTGACTCAAGAGTTAATAAAACATTATCCAGCGACTCATTACTCAGACCATTCTTAATAAATGACAGTTTATCTTCTCTATTTCTGGACACAAACCTAATGAACGACAAGTCTGGTTACAATTCCATCTAGCACATTTATAACATACTTGTAACCTTTTCGCTCTTCGCCTCTTGGCGTAGTATCTCTTTCCTAGACCAGGCATGTATTTTGCGAGATTAATGTCCGGCTCACCGGACAATCTCACCTTGGCTTCGATAAGCCCTCGGATATCAGCAGGCACATTTAGGAGCATCAATGCCCAAAGTCTAGTCATCCGTACTTTATAAATTTTAAACACAGCATTTTGAGGAAGTGAAGGGAAATATTTACGAAGGTTCGAAAGAAAGATATCAGCATCCATTGAAGAGAAGAAAAGGAGAGATATTACCGATAATGCGATTGAGTTTGTTCGTCTCCCAGATATGCACGTTTCAAACCTTCAGGCAATGGTTTCAGCTCCCCTTTGGATGTTTCCTCAAGCTGTTGCACAAATGAATTCGAAGTACAAAATAATCAAATTAAACAAAAGGAAGGAAAAGAAAAGAGCAGAAACGAAACTAAAGACACATAAAAGAGATAACAACACAATAGCAAACAAAAGTCAAAACAAGTAAAAAAAATATAAAAACAAATAAGACAGATGGCAAAGAGAGATAAAACCTGATCAATTTGATGGCCTACGAAAGGAATCTCCTTGAGCCACAAAAATCGATCATTATTACCTCATTTTATTTTTCTTTTCTTCTTTTTTTTTATTTTTCAAAACATTGGGTTGCCTCCCAATAAGCGCTTGGTTTAACGTCCTCAGCCCGACGTTGGTTCCATCATGGGAGGATCCAATTTCTGTTGTGCTTCTCTAATTGGCTTGGATCCCTCTTCTAACAAGATACGGTCAATGCATATGGATGGGCCTTGGATTTCAACAATTGTCCACTCAATAGCTATTTTGTGATCTGTAAGTATTCGGACGAGTTTATCTTCTTGTATTCGTGAAAAAAAAAAAAAAAAAAAAAAAAGGCCCATTTCTATTATAATTTGGCAAAGGATCATTCACCTCCAAAGAATCCATGCCGCAAATGATCTGGAAGAAGCTTAGGCTCCAAGGCGGGCTGTCATCACAAAAGAATGATTTCTGATAGATAAAGGAAATTGATTGTACGAACTCATAGCCTATTTGTGGTTTTATTGCGATGGTCCTCATCTACGCTTGTCACAACTTCTCTATTTCTTTGACACTTTATCAAATTCTGTCCTTAAATTTTCTGTCCCTAGTGCTCATTAATAGCTATATCCAATCCATTCTTGCGAGTTAACTCAAACATTGTTTGTGGCAGAGAATCACAACGTCAACTGCAAAAACAGAATGTAAGTCACTAGAGTACCTCATTGCCTCAAAGATATTGAAACATATCACCTTGCCAACAAACTCTATGATGAGAGTGTCATCACGAACATCAATCTTGGTTCTAACAGTTTTCGAGAATGGTCTCCCCATAAGAATCGGTGTTGGATTAGGAGATGTCTCATCCTCTATTTCAAGAACATAAAAGTCTACTGGGAAAAGCAATTGATTCATCTGCACAAGCACATCTTCCACAACTCTTTTGGTATATGCATTAAAACGATCATCAATTTGAATGGTAATACCAATTTCCGCAAAAGGTCCAAGATTTAAAGAAGCATAAATAGAATATGGCATGATGTTAATAGATGCTTCTAAATCTAACATCACTCTTTCAAACTTGGTTTTACCAATGGTGCATGGCATGGTGAACGTACCTGGATCTTTGCACTTTGGAGGAATTTTCCTTTGCAATACAGCTGAAACATCTTCCCCCACACTTACTTTCTCATTTCTTTTTAACTTTCTTTTGCTGGTGCAAAACTCCTTGAGACATTTTGTATAATGAGGAACTTGCTCGATAGCATCTAGAAGTGGTATATTTACCTCGATTTTGTGAGAAGTTTCCAGGATTTCTTGTTCTTGTTCCTCTTTCGATTTTGCAAATCTACTAGGAAAACGTGGAGTAGAAACATATGAAGGAATGAGAGTTATAGGATTTACCTGAGAAGTCAGTGTTTTGTTCATGGTGGAAGTGGTGTCATCTCCTTCATCAGTTTGTGATTTCTTTGGTAGGACATCTAATTGCTCTCCACCTCGCAAAGTTATCGCACTAACAGTCTCTCTTGGATTGATCACCGTTTGAGAAGATAATTTTTCTGAGTCTTGGCCCTCGAATTTGCTCATGCTAGTAGCCAATTGTCCCATTTGATTTGCGAGGTTTTGGATACTTGCCCCAGTTTCCTGCTGGAATTGCATTGTTTTAGTGGCAAGTGCATTAACAATATCCTGGAGTGACATACCTGAGTTTTCTGGAGTTGGTTGTGGTGCTGGTTATGGCATTGGTGTTGTTTGCATTTGAAATGGTTGCTGCACTCTAGGTTGATTGAAACCTTGTAGCCAATTTGGTATGCCATTTGGGGTGATTGGTTGATGATTCCAGTAACTGAAATTATGTTGATCTTCCCATCCAGCATTGTAAGTGCTAGAGAAAGGATCATACCATTGCCTCGTTTGTCCTGGAATCCACCCATGGCATTGGCTTGTTCCATATATTCTTCTTGTAAAGTTGGATACATGTCGATTGGATGCTCTATCGTAGAATATATCCCACATTCATAAGATTTTTGTATATCTCCTACAGCCATGTTTTCCACAAGAGAGGTTAGCTCAGAAAGTTGTTGTTCAATGTTCGGAGTGCTTACCTCATTTACTCTCCATGGTACTTGTGACTCAAATCCGCTACTGAAGTGATAGAAGTTTACTGCCATGTTGTCTAAACACAAACAATCAGAAAAGAAAAACAAAGAAAATATGAATCAACAATGAAAACAAAATAACAAATCGATTAGAAAATCAATCCCCGCAACGGCGCCAAAAACTTGATGCGTTCGAAACTAGCAAGTATACTAGTCGCACAAGTAATAAAGTGATAAGTAGATATCGTTCCCACGAGGATTGATTCTAATTGAATTCGTTATTTTCCAGCAACGATAAACTAAACAGGGGGGGTTTTGTTGAATGATTAACTAAATGAAATAAGAATGCAAATTAAGACTAACAAAACAGAAGTTAATTTGAATGAAAGATCAATGAGAGAAATCTGGTTAAGGGATCCTTCTCTACCACAAGATATGGATTTGCGAATTAATCGTAGAATTGTCATCCAATTACAGTATTGAAGTTATCAACCGTAGATAACAACAAGCTCTGTTATCCCAATCTTTCCTTATTTTGTTGTTAAATAAAACAGGCTCTTTATTAATCTCTATCCATTAAACAACCTAGAACAAGCTCTCTAAATTTAATTCAATGGATGCATTACGATAAGAAAGATAGGTTGATCTAAGCAATAACACACAAGCTCGGATTATTTAACTTAGGTTGTATTCTCCAATTGCAATCTCTGATCACAATTTTGCTACTAAGGATTAGAAATTCAAGACAATTACTGATCAAGATTTCTAGTCTAGCAATAGACAATATCCAGATTATATTCAGTTGGCCACCCAAATACAATCCAGCAAGCAATCATAAGCATTAGACATGGGAAAATTCAAGCAACTTCAATTAGAGAATTGGATAACAACTTCTTGCACAATCAACTTACAAAAACCATATCAGGGGCTTTGGAATCGCCCTCAACCAATTCAGATTCAGCTACACATGTTTAAGAACGTGGTAAATACAATACAACATGGAGACATTCCAGAAAATGAAAAGGGAAGGGAAAAACTTAGCAAATTTGATGTAATTCTCTTTGGATTGTTGTTCTTCCTCTTTCCAAGCTTCCTTTTTCCTTCAAGAACTCTAGGAGATGAAAGAATTCCGGAGCTTCAGCCTCCACCACGTTCTCCCCTCTTCAAGTTATCAAAATAAAACCCTAAAATGTGTTTAAATACTCTGCTACAGTGAATTTCTACAGTGCCCCGTATTATACATGCTACAGTGACTTGTGGAATTATATTTCTATACATCTCACACTGTTTTGATTAGAACTTTTGGTACACTGAATGGATTTATAAACCGTAAATTTCTCCAGAAAAAAGACTTCGAGAGCTTTCCTACGGTATATAATATGGCGTCGGGTTCATTGTATATCAATACAATTAATTCCGAGAAGATCACTGACTAGCAGAGGTAAAAATGAAGGGTTTTACTACATTTTTGTGCAAGTTACTCCAAAACTCCTACAAACATCAAAACACACAAAAACATAAAAATACCACGGAATATAGCAAAGAAACATGGACGAATTGATATAAAAGTAATACATAAATAGACACCTATCAAATTCCCCCACACTTAGACTTTGCTAGTCCTCGAGCAACTAAAATGATACGAAACAAAACTAAACCGAAACAGAATCAGAGAAAAATTAAAACACACCAATGCTTCAACTTGCAAATAGGCCTCAAAGATTGTACTTAATTATAACCCAAGGAATACTTCAAAATAATGCACTTGATCAAGAATTTTATCTCAAAAATTAGTTTCGCTTCACTTCAATTCCTCAAGTGTGTGTGTGTAGAGCCATTCTCACCTAATCACTTGTAACCCGGATGAGTTTATGCATAAAAATGAATCATATTTAATATTGAAGATGTGTGTATAAATGAACTCCATATGCCTTCTTTTCAAGTCACTCTCCACTAATGTAGACATGCACAACACCAAGGATCAAGTAGGACTTTATTAAGCTTGTAATGTTTGGCTTGGGTGAAGGTATGATAAAGGATAATAATTTGGCTCAAATCATCCACAAACACATAAATCATTCAAGAATATGTAGAGCTCAACCATATAACACAACTCCATTTCAATTCACCAGGTTACTCCCCCAAACTTATTTAGAACACTCAATCTTTTTTTTTTGGCACAAAACAAAAGAAAACTACACCCCACACTTTGTTGTTTCATTCTTTTTAAGAACACTTAAGGGTATAGATCTCTTATTCTTCTTCTTTTTTTCTTTTTTTTGTTGACTGCACTCACAAATCACACCAACACTTAACAATACATTGTCCTCAATGTTTAAGTACGTGGAAGATAAGTTACAGATTTTTTCTCTTTTTTTTAAATAAATTTACAAAACATAATTAAAACTCACTTGCATTGCTCATGGCACAATCCAACCTCCTCTAACTTCCCAAAACCAGACATAGCTCAGAATTTAATTGTGAATGATCTACATGCTCATAGGTAAGGGATAAACTGTTTGGAACAAATTCATTTTAGGTTAGGAAATCTTTTAGTGAGTTAACAAAGAAAAAGGCTTACAGAGGCTCAAAGGGGTAACTATGGATCAATTTCAGTCAAGGTTGGCTATTAAGGCTCAAACGGTCCAAAGATGGCCTAAATCATTTCCCTAATGTTGCACAGTCTAGGATTTCGCCTCGAGTGACCATCAAACAAGTTCTAGAATTCATTGAAATCTAGAGAAACACTTAAATTACATAAACTTTCTCTAAGTGAACAAATAACTCAGTGATAATAGCTCAGTGCTCAATGTTGCGCAAGGAATCAAAAGCAAAGCGAAAACCAATAAACATTTCAAGCACACAGATCCATGCATCATTTATCATTTTCCAAGAGTTATTCTTAATTCAATCATTAGCTTATCATCGACACACAAAATGCAAGAAAAGAGGTACGTGGCGTTGTTACACCTGAGTCAAGATTGTATATTTCAACAATCCTTAGGACCAGTAGCCCGCAGACTTAAGGTTTCCAGCCTATATACCTTTATTATGAAAGAACAAAACAAGAAACAAGACACTTCAAAGAACATGAAATAAACAAACTACAGATTTATTTAGAGAGAATGCGTTTCAAGGGTTAAAGAAACCCCATATTCTGCCATTCTCAGGTTTTTCCACACTTGTTTTTTTTTTTTAAATCAAAACTGATAAAGATAAAAACACATAACAACTCTAAATTACGCAAAACTAAACTCACTCCTAAAATAACAAAGTTCAACAAGTCAGCAAACAAAAACAAGTTAGTTAGAATGGGTCTACAAAGTTTAGAAGTTAGCCTCCTTATTCAGCCATTATGGATTGAAGAGATCCAGAATGCGTTTCAAGAGAACTTGAACTTTTTAAGCCACCACTCTAAAAACCGAGATTAGAAAATATTACCTAGGATGAAAGAAAGAACCTGAAAAAACTCAAAAGAAATGACATGAAAAATCTCAAATAAACACACTAAAAAGAAAGCAAACAAAAACGAAGCAAACCAGCAAATAGAGATTACATATGGAGGGTTAAATCCAGTTGACGCCTTTTGTTGCCTTCTCCAAACCAATTTATCCGAGCCATTGTTGGATCATGCGAATAGACGAATTCTTGTAGTTTGTCAATTAACTCCCCTGCAGTTGAAGCTGTAACCAGAATTTGCCTCGCCGACGGTGAGATGAAATTTTTTCTACAGCTTGATCAAGAAATGACAACAAACCATCAAAAAAGTTATTAACATTTAACAAACCAATGGGTTTTTTATGGATGTTTAGCTGTGCCCAAGAGGTGATTTGAAATATCTCCTCTAAGGTGCCATAACCACCGGGTAAAGCTATAAATGCATCGGACTTAACAACCATATGTGCAATACGCTCATGCATACTATAAAAAAAAAAAAAAAAAAAAAAAAAAAAAAAAAGAGAAACCTGTAACTCTTCCCCCATGGTGTTTGCTACGATATCTCGACAAGCTAATGGTTTTAGGAGAATTCCGGAACTTTGCTTCTCTAAGATGCAGCTGTCGACACACACCCATTAACCCAAGACTACCCCCTCCATAAATCAAATGAATACCCCTCGCAGCTAATGTCCTACCAAGATCAAGAGCTGCTGTGGTAACTCTCCATCTTTACCAAATTGCGATCCGCAAAATACGCATATATTGCGGAATCGCCGAATTGGTGTTTTCTCCATTTCTACAAGTGCTCTAATCTTGTGTAAGACACGTTAATATTATGCTTTTCAATTGCAAGACAGGTTATCGAATGACATATGAAAATATGCAGAATGTATATATACACCCATAAAACTCTCAAATTTTGACACATGGGGACATACATTCGTTGGGGGTTGCTCGATGCAGATTTATCGCCCCAAGATTTGAAAAAATGAGATATGCTTTCGGCGAGGTTTGACAAAACCTACACACTTGTCTCCCACGTGAAGCATTGAAAATGGAGATACACTTTCGGCGGGGGTTGACAAAACCCCCACACTTGTCTCCCACGTGAAGTATTAAAAGTAGAGTATACTTTCGGCGGAGGTTGACAAAACCTCTACACTCATCTCCACGTGTGCTTACGACATGGGGTAGTCATATGGTTTGTCAAAAAGAAAACTTGAAATTAAAACAAACAAAATCAACAAACAACAACAACACCAAAACAACATTGATAATCAGATCAAACGAAACAAGAAAAAAAATTCTACCACAACAACACACATTCAAATATACAAGTAGTTGTGATTGTGGCTCACATCTTCCTCTGGTTTTACGTCCAGTAACGGCTGAAACGCCTTCTATGAGTCGGGGATTTGCTTCCAATCCAGTTTTCTTATAAACTGGCAAACAGGGTCGTTTTTAGTCAGATTCCCTAGACTATACCACTGCAATTCATCACGATATTGTGTCCACAGATTAAGTAATTCACGCTGAACAAGTCCACAAGAATGTGACTCGAGAGTTAACAAAACATTATCCAGCGACTCATTACTCAAACAATTCTTAATAAATGAAAGTTTATCTTCTCTATTCCTGGACGCAAAACCTAATGAACGACAAGTCTGGTTACAATTCCATCTAGCACATTTATAACATACTTGTAACCTTTTCGCTCTTCGCCTCTTGGCGTAGTAACTCTTTCCTAGACCAAGCATGTATTTTGCGAGATTAATGTCCGGCTCACCGGACAATCTCACCTTGGCTTCGATAAGCCATCTGATATCAGCAGGCACATTTAGGAGCATCAATGCCCAAAGTCTAGTCATCCGTACTTTATAAATTTTAAACACAGCATTTTGAGGAAGTGAACGGAAATATTTACGAAGGTTCGATAGAAAGATATCAGCATCCATTGAAGAGAAGAAAAGGAGAGATATTACCGATAATGCGATTGAGTTTGTTCTTCTCCAAGATATGCACGTTTCAAACCTTTGGCGAATGACTTCAACTTCCGTTTGGATGTTTCCACAAGCTGCTGCACAAATGATCTCAAAGCACAGAGTAATCAAATTAAACAAAAGAAAGGAAAAGAAAAGAGCAAAAACGAAACTAAAGACACATAAAAGAGATAACAACACAATAGCAAACAAAAGTCAAAAACAAGTAAAAAATATAAAAACAAATGAGACAGATGGCAAAGAGAGATAAAACTGATCAATTTGATGGCCTACGAAAGAAATCTCCTCGAGATACAAAAATCGATCATTATTACCTCATTTTATTTTTCTTTTCTTCTTTTTTTTTTTATTTTTCAAAAACATTGGGTTGTCTCCCAATAAGCGCTTGGTTTAACGTCCTCAGCCCGACGTTTGTTCCATCATGGGAGGATCCAATTTCCGTTGTGCTTCTCTAATGGGCTTGGATCCTTCTTCCAACAAGAAATGGTGCATGCATATGGCTGGGCCTTGGATGTTAGCAATCGTCCACCCAATAGCTGTTTTGTGGTCATTAAGTATTCGGACGAGTTTCTCTTCTTGTATTCGTGCAAGGCCCATTTCTATTATAATTGGCAAAGGATCATTCACACTCAAGAATCCATGCCTCAAATGATCTGGAAGAAGCTTAAGCTCCAAGGCAGGGGCTGTCATCACAGAAGGATGAATTTTCTGATTAGATAAAGGAAATTGATTGTACGAAACATCATACCTATTTGTGGTTATTGCGATGGTCTCATCTAAGCTTGTCACAACTTCTCTATTTCTTTGACACTTGTATCAAATTTCTGACTCTTTGAATTTCGTCCCTATGTCTCATTAATAGCTATATCCATCCATTCTTGCGAGTTACTCAAAACATTGTTGTGGCAGAGAATCAACAACGTCAACCTGCAAACAGAATGTACTCATTATAGTACCTCATTGCCTCAAAAATATTGAAACATATCCTTGCCAACAACTCATATGAGAGTGTCATCATGAACTCATCTGTTTCTAAACAGCTTTCAAGAATGGTCTCCTAAAGAATCTGTGTTGATTATGGGGATGTCTCATCCTCTATTTCAAGACATAGAAGTTTGCCGTGGAAAGCAATTGATTCATCTGCACCAGTACATCTTCCACAACTCTTTTGGTATATGCATTAAAACGATCAGCAAATTGAATGGTAATACCAATTTCCGCAAAAGGTCCAAGATTTAAAGAAGCATAAATAGAATATTGCATGATGTTAATAGATGCTTCTAAATCTAACATAACTCTTTCAAACTTGGTTTTACCAATGGTGCATGGCATGGTGAACGTACCTGGATCTTTGCACTTTGGAGGAATTTTCCTTTGCAATATAGCTGAAACATCTTCCCCCACACTTACTTTCTCATTTCTTTTTAACTTTCCTTTTCTGGTGCATAACTCCTTGAGACATTTTGTATAATGAGGTGCTTGCTCGATAGCATCCAGAAGTGGTATATTTACCTCGATTTTGTGAGAAGTTTCCAGGATTTCTTGTTCTTGTTCCTCCTTCGATTTTGCAAATCTACTAGGAAAAAGTGGAGTAGAAACATATGAAGGAATGGGAGTTATAGGATTTACCTGCGAAGTCAGTGTTTTATTCATGGTGGAAGTGGTTTCATCTCCTTCATCAGTTTGTGATTTCTTTGGCAGGACATCTAATTGCTCTTCATTTTGCAAAGTTATCGCACAAGCCTTCTCTCTTGGATTGATCACCGTTTGACAAGATAATTCTTCTGAGCCTTGGCCCTCGAATTTGCTCATGCTAGTGGCCAATTGTCCCATTTGATTTGCCAGGTTTTGGATACTGCCCCAGTTTCCTGCTGGAATTGCATTGTGTTAGTGGCAAGTGCATTAACAATGTCCTGGAGAGACATACCTGAGTTTTGCGAAGCTGGTTGCGGTGCTGGATGTGGCATTGGTGGTGTTTGCATTTGAAATGGTTGCTGCACTCTAGGTTGATTGAAACTTTGTGACCGATTTGGTATCACATTTGGAGTGATTGGTTGATGATTCCAGTAACTGAAATTATGTTGATCTTCCCATCCAGCATTGTAAGTGCTAGAGAAAGGATCATACCATTGCCTCTTTTGTCCTGGAAATCCACCCATGGCATTGGCTTGTTCCATATATTCTTCTTGTAAAGTTGGATACATGTCGATTGGATGCTCCATCGTAGAATATATCCCACATTCATAAGATTTTTGCATATCGCCTACAACCATGTTTTCCACAAGAGAGGTTAGCTCAGAAAGTTGTTGTTCAATGTTCGGAGTGCTTAACTCATTTACTCTCCCTGGTACTTGTGGCTCAAATCCGCTACTGAATTGATAGAAGTTTACTGCCATGTTGTCTAAACACAAACAATCAGAAAAGAAAACAAAGAAAATATGAATCAACAATGAAAACAAAATAACAAATCGATTAGAAAATCAATCCCCGGCAACGGCGCCAAAAACTTGATGCGTTCGAAACTAGCAAGTATACTAGTCGCACAAGTAATAAAGTGATGAGTAGATATCGTTCCCACGAGGATTGATTCTAATTGAATTCGTTATTTTCCAGCACCGATAAACTAAACAGGGGGGGTTTTGTTGAATGATTAACTAAATGAAATAAGAATGCAAATTAAGAATAACAAAACAGAAAGTAAATTTGAATGAAAAATCAATGGGAGATAGCTGGTTTAGGGATCCTTCTCTACCACAAGATATGGATTTGCGAATTAATTGTAGAATTGTCATCCAATTACACCATTGAAATTACCAACCGTAGATAACAACAAGCTCTGTTTTCCCAATCTTTCCTTACTTTGTTGTTAAACAAAACAGGCTCTTTATTTAATCTCTATCCATTAAACACCTAGAACAAGCTCTCTAAATTTAATTCAATGGATGCATTACGATAAGAAAGATAGGTTGATCTAAGCAATAAACACACAAGCTCGGATTATTTAACTTAGGATATAATCTCCAATTGTAATCTCTGATCACAATTTTGCTACTAATGATTAGAAATTCAAGACAATTACGGATCAAGATTTCTAGTCTAGTAATAGATAATATCCAGATTATATTCAGTTGGCCACCCAAATACAATCCAGCAGGCAATCATAAGCATTAAACATGGGAAAATACAAGCAACTTCAATTAGAGAATTGGATAACAATTCCTTACACAATCAACTTACAAAAACCATATCAGTGGCTTTGAAATCACCCTCAACCAATTCAGATTCAGTTACACATGTTTAAGAACGTGGTAAATACAATACAACATGGAGACATTCCAGAAAATGAAAAAGGAAGGGAAAAACTTAGCAAATTTGATGTAATTCTCTTTGGATTGTAGTTCTTCCTCTTTCCAAGCTTCCTTTTTCCTTCAAGAACTCCAGGAGATGAAAGAATTCCGGAGCGTCAGCCTCCACCACGTTCTCCCCTCTTCAAGTTTTCAAAATAAAACCCTAAAATGTGTTTAAATACTCTGCTACAGTGAATTTCTACAGTGCCCCGTATTATACATGCTACAGTGACTTGTGGAATTATATTTCTATACATCTCACACTGTTTTGATTAGAACTTTTGGTACACTGACTGGATTTATAAACCGTAAATTTCTCCAGAAAATAGACTTCGAGAGCTTTCCAACGGTATATAATATGTCATCGGGTTCATTGTATGTCAATACAATTAATTCCGAGAAGATCACTGACTAGCAGAGGTAAAAATGAAGGGTTTTACTCCATTTTTGTGTAAGTTACTCCAAAACTCCTACAAACATCAAAACACACAAAAACATAAAAATACCACAGAATATAGCAAAGAAACATGGACGAATTGATATAAAAGTAATACATAAATAGACACCTATCAGAAGCTAATTAATAGATAATCTTTAAACATATTTTAAAGCTAAATCCTCTAATGAAATATTGTGTGGCCAACTTGTCCAAATAGAATTTTTTTAAATTTTCAAGATATATAGGTTGGAAACTTTGACGTATATTCCAGTGTTGAATAGGCACTATACTGGCCTGCAATTAGGGTGGACAACGCCACGTACCTTGAAGCTTATTAGATAATCTTTTAAAAAATTTTAAGCTAAATCCTCTTATTAAATATTTTGAATCTAGCCAGTCCAAACATAATTTTTCTTTTAAAGATTGTACATAGGCTAGAAACCGACTGCATAGATTCCAATGGTCAATCTGAATATGATGTAAAAATACACTTTTTTTAATGTAATGATTTTTTTTTTCCCGTTTTAACTTTTTTCTTATTGGGAGCAGTTTTGACATCGTTGTGGAAAAGGCATCTGCTTATTGGTGTATACATTAGCTGGTCATTTGTAAACCTTTTAGCTCATCTAAGTGGGAACACACTTTCTTCATTTTAGGTTAAAACTGTCTCCCCTTCTTGCTTTTTAGTTACATGCTGACTTTATATCATTTGTTGATTGGTTGACTTAAGAAAATATACCGTCTTTGCTTTCCTAGATGTTGGCTGATTGATTTATATTATTTAGTTAAATTAATGATTTTGTTAGACTAATTACAATTGCTATGATTATAATAGGTGGTCTATTTCGTAGATCAAGAGATTAAAGAATTTGTTGAATTTGAATTTCCATGAACATGGCTGCATGATATGAAATTGGTTCGAGTACCTATTTGTTATGCTGTTTATGACCATCTATTATGTTTTAAATGTTTCCAAATGCTATGGTTATATTGTTAGAAACGAAATTTTCTATTATTGATATTTTTGTCTTATTCACTTATTAATTGTTAGTAAGTCCATCAAACTACTGACAATTGATTATTTTACAGTAATCACCAAGCTAAATGAAAATTATAAGTGTAGGAAAACAGAAATAGGAAATAACTTAGAATCTGCAACCCAAAATAGTGTACTATTTTCAAATTTGGTCAATAATTATGATGATCTATAATCTCATAACAAACACTCAAACACTTACATGTTAGTGCAGGTGTACTTCCTATTCCTATCGTGGATAAATCTTGGATTTGGTCGGATAGATTGTCTCCGGTGTATGACATAAGGGTTAAGAATTTCCTAGAGTTTGCTAGAGCCTACACAACTAACCCAAAGTTCATTAAATGCCCTTGTAATGCATGCAGTTGCTTAGCCTTCCATACCTAAAATAAAGTGCGCAACCATTTATTCTGTAATGGTTTTGAAACAACCTACAAAACCTAGATTTGGCATGGTGAAGTAAATCCAAATAGGGAAGATAGCAATAGGAAGTCATCATTTGTCAAATGCCCTGAATTCTCCTTACATGATACACTAGATATGGTGAATGATGCCTTTAACTACAATGAGGATGATCCAAAAGCATGAAAAAATTTACTTGAAGATGCTGAGAAGCCCTTGTACCCATGTCGCATTTCCCACTCAAAACTTTTCGCATTGATGCAACTTTACAAAATTAAAGGGAGATTTGGTTGGTCAAACAATAGTTTCTTAAAATTACTCAATGTCTTATTAGAAATGTTACCACCAAACAACAAAATGCCTTCATCCATATACGAAGCTAAGAAAACAATGGTTGCCTTGGGTTTGTCATATGAAAAAAATAGATGCATGTCCTAATGATTACATTTTATATAGGAAAAAGTATGCATCTTTAACTTGTTGTCCTACATGTGGGTTGTCACGCTGGAAAGTACGTGGTAAAACTTCTAAAGCTAAAAAAGGCATTCCCGCAAAAGTACTTTGGTAATTCACACCCATTCCCTGGTTTAGGAGGTTATTTCAGTCTCCTCAGATTGCAAAGAACCTTACTTGGCATGCTAAAAAAAGAATCATAGATCGTAAACCTAGGCATCCAGCCGACACACCATCTTGGAAATTAGTTGATAGGATGTGGCCTGCTTTCAGAACTTAAAGTAGAAACCTTCCCCTAGCTATTTTAGCTGATGGGATAAATCCTCATAGTACACAAAGTACTACTTATAGTTGTTGGCCTGTTGTCATGGTTACGTATAATCTTCCTCCTTGGTTGTCCATGAAGAAGAGATTCATGATGTTGTCTCCTATGATATTGGACCACGACAACCCGGTAATGATATAGATGTTTATTTAGCCCAATTAATCGATGGCTTGAAACTTTTATGGGAGAAAGGTGTTAAGGTCTATGATGCTTACAAGAAAGAAATTTTTAACATGCGAGTTGTCTTGTTATGGCTAATCAACGACTTTCTAGCCTATGGTAACCTCTCTGTTTGCTTAGTAAAAGGGTATTATGCTTGTCCCATATGTGTGGAAGAAACTGTTTCATGTAGATTAAAACATAACAAGAAAAATATCTATATGGGCCATAGGCGATTCCTCCCTAAAAACCATCAATTTAGAAAACAAAAAAAGGGCATTTAATAGGGAGCAAGAAAATGGCCTTGCTCTGAAAATGGCCTTGCTCCAAAGCCGCTTAGTAGGGAAGCAATATTAGAAAAGCTAGAAATTTTCCAAACATCTTTGGAGAAGAGTAAGCATAGAAAGCGCAAAAAAAAAAGGAGAATGATGATTACTTGTGTTGGAAGAAAATTTCTATTTTCTTTAGTCTTCCGTATTGGAAACATTGCATATACCTAACAAACTTGATGTGATGCATATTGAAAAAAAATGTTTAATGGGACTCTATTAAACATTCCTAGAAAAACAAAAGATAGCCTTAAGTCTAGGTTAGACTTTGTTGATTTGGGTTTGAGGGTAGAGTTACATCCATTGGTTACAAACAATCGTACATATTTGCCTCCTACATGCTACAATCTAGTAAGAAAGAGAAACAAATATTCTACCAAACATTATATGATATTAGAGTCCCTTTTGGATATTGTTCGGACTTTAAGAACCTTGTATCCATGGATGAATTAAAGCTTGTTCGTTTTAAATCCCCTAATTATCATGCTCGCATGCAACAATCCATTGGCAATAAGATTAGTGTTGCCCAAACAAGTTCATTATGCAATTGCACATTTTTGTATCTTCTTTAATGAGCTCTGCACCAAAGTGGTTGATGTTCCTAAGTTAGACAAGGTGCAAGATGATCTAGTCATCACCTTGTGCTTGTTGGAGAAGTACTTTCTGCCTTCATTTTTTGACATCATGGTTCACTTAACCATACATCTAGTTAGAGTAGTTAGATTGTGTGAGCCTGTCTATCGTAGATGGATGTATCCTTTTGAGAGATTCATGAAAATCCTTAAAGGCACGTTTGAAATAGAAATCGACCCGAAGGTTGTATTGCTGAGTATTACATTGCCGTGGAAGCAATGGACTTTTGCTCCGAATATGTGTCTTCTGTTGATGAAGAAATTGAAATTGATGGGCCATTGTTTGGAGATCGAGTGATTTCATCAGCCAAGACAAATGGGCATGAGCACACCTCTATGTCCTCCAAAATGTGGATGATGTCCAACCTACTTACATTGAGTAAGCATCTACTTTCTTTTGGCAACATCTTGTAATCATCTTATATTCGTTAACAATCAATTTTTTTGTATTTTGTTAGAATGCATAAGAAATGGTTGAACGATCGTTTTCCAAAGCAATCTAGAAATGCCAAGTGGGTGCAAGATGAACATAATCAAACCTTCATTGATTGGTTTAGAGATGAGCTTAATCAAGCCTTATACTAATTTCTTCTTAAGAAAAAACAAAATTTTTTAGCTTTTTAACAATAACCAAGATATCAATAACACTTTTGTTACTTTCATCATAGGTCTAAAGGTGAATTAACAACAGGGAAGAAATCACTTCAACCTTGAAATGGTTTGTGCAAGGAATCGGTCCATATGTGACATCCTATTCGAGTTATGTCATCAACAATTGTCACTACCGCAAAAAAGACCACGGGGAAAATAAGGTTAATCAGAATAGTGGAATGACCATTGTCGCAAGGACAATATAGATTGCAAGTGCCAAAGATAAAAGCCCAATTATTAGGGACTTAAGTTTCTATGGTGTAATACAGGAAATTTGTTCTCTTGACTATCACATGTTAGTTTCCTCATGTTAAAATGTAGTTCGGTTGACAACAATGGAGGGATTAGGATGGATGAATCCGGTGTAACGCTAGTAGATCTATCACATATTGGCCACAAATCAGATTCATTTGTCCTAGCATCAAAAGGAAAGCAAGTCTTTTATCTCATTGACCAAAGTGAAAGTAGGTGGTCCATTGTAGAATTCACATGTGATAAATCATACAAAGTTGATAGAAGTCAAGACAAAATTCCTTCTTTGCTGAACAACATCCTTTTACCAATGTCATACCTTTCTTAGAGGCATTTGATACATGTGATGATGATAACAGTAATTGTATTCGCAATGATTTAGAGGGTATTTGGGTTGATAACACAACATTGAAATGAAAGGACTTGGAAATTTTACCTGTTTATTGATAGAGTAACTTGTTCGAAATCTGGATGACTTATGTTAATTTTCACATTTGTTATAGTTGCTAATCTTTATTACTAACTTGTTTCATCTTCTTTGTAACTGTAGGCAAGTGGCAATGGGAGACGAAGATGCCAATGAACATAAAGACGATGATCACATGGATGAGTCCCTACCCAAAAAGCGGAAAACTGGAGGCCCTTGCACAAATGAGAAGCGCAATAAAAAGAATTAAAGGTGAAATTTTGAAAGTGTAATGCAATCAGTACGGGTAGCATGTTAAGACAAATGCTATAGACTTAACAACCCAGATTGGTTGTTTTGCACCCTAGACAGTCCCAATTCAGGACATGGATTGGCGAAATGTGGATCAGGTGTACAAAGAGAAGATAAGGGCGGATCTAATGGTAAGTATGTGTTATTTTCTCAATATATACTCATGTTACTTGGCACTTTACTTTATCTCTGTTTTGCTTAATTACATAATTCAATTTTTTCAGCTTCTTTTCTTTAATATCTTTTAGGTGATTATGTTAATGTGTTGAGTTATTCTTTTGTAGACTAATAATCTACAGAATCAAATTACCGGGATGATATTTTTGTTTAACCTTGTCTATTTATTAGGTTTTTACACTCAATTTAATTTCCATGTAGCAAAAGTTTGATGTAGATGGCAGATCGAAGGATAGATTGATAAAAAGAGCTGGCAAAGCATGGCGCTCCTTTAAGATAAGGTCAACCACAAAATTTATCCTTCTGTACAAGGATGATCCTAAGAAGTTGCGGTATCCTCCACCATTGTACAAGAATATCATTAAACAAGAGGACTGGGAAAGATTTGTTGAAAGTCGTCTAAGAGACAAATTTGGGGTAATTTCTTTATTAACCAACTAAATGCAAAATCTGTTGTTGATTTTATAAACATTAAGTTTTACTTTAAGGCTAGTTCTAATCTACAAGTGAAAGTGCAATTATTTTTAGGTTTTTTTATAACTAATTAACCAACATGCCAATATTATATTTGCATCTTGTAATAATTAATTTTCACCCTCAGTTTAATTGTATGCGTAATAAAATATGATTGGGATGTTTTAGGTTATTGGTTGCTTGGAATTATAGAGTTAATTATGCATAAATAGAGATTGAGCAAAAATGCATCAAATATTTCTTACTTGCAAGTAAATTTTATAAAAGAGTAATTCATACTTAATGTTTTCATTTGTTGTAGCTTTAGCTGTTCTGTTCAAAATTATTATATTGATAATTGAATTTAGGATGCGAGTTGTTCCATGTTGATGTGAAGTTTTATTATCTTGTGTTACTTTTAGTTTGAATATTCTCTTTTGCTCTTCTTGATGCTATGATTGCATTATCAATTTGGGGCTATAGAGTCAAATTTTTATCTGCTAGTTCCACAAATGTGAATTGAACTTAAGTGAAATACCTTTTTCTCATAGTATTTTCCCTTGTTTGTCATTCAAATAACAACTGCAAAATGTCCTGACTTACTTATTTTATTCCTGTAGAACATTTAGAAAGAGATTAAGAGTAGTTTCTTAAAGTTGGTGGGAGTGGGAAGAATCAAACTAAAATTGGGCATAGGTAGTAATGAAAGTTGTTGACAGTCAGTAATTTCTTAAAGTCACAATGACTGAAACTATTGGGCTTTTTCTAACAATTCAATTACCATTGAATGTGCTTGTTTAACCTTGACTCTTCATATCTTATTTGTAAATAATATGTTCAAAGCTTGTTTAAGCTTTCATTCATTCGTTTGAAAAGTAGCTATGAATAATTGAATCATATAAAGGAAGAGAATGATGTTTAAGGTTATTTTTATTTTTACTTTTTAGTATGTTGGTGAATTTACGAACATTAAGTTTACTTAACTAGTTCAGATGTCCAAGTGAAAGTGCTATTATCTTATGGTTTTTTTCTGATTAATTAATGCGCATCTTATAATCATGTGAAACTTTCTAAGATCCAAGAATTTCCATGCAATCCATGATAATTATTTAAATAACTTAGATGGTTCTAAAAATAATCAACCCATATTGGATTGATATACTTTTCTGCTTATGTCGTTGAAGTTTTCTGTTTATGGTTGCAATAATTTTAGATTCTTTGCATATCCTAAATTTGGTGCTATGTTATATTGCTTTATGAAGGAATACAATGAACAACAATGGGAAAGACGTTATAAGAAGAAGTACGATCATTATAGAGGCAAGTCAAGATACGCAAAGATCGAAGAGGAGATGGTAATGAATATTTTGATTGACAATAATGTTGTTTTTAAGTTGTTTGAAACCCATTACACTTCAATCTTCATGTTCAGTTAGCAGTTAAAATGTTTCACTACAGCGGCCAGAATTTGGAGATTGGGATTGACCTATTGATCAATGTGACCTATGGAAAAGGGGTTGGAAAAGGAAGGATGGGGATTACCATCCAAACGTTGTTCCTGTAATTGAGAAGATCGTAAGTATTCTATGTTGTATTCAAATTGTGCACTTGTGCAAATCATATGCATTCAAGTAGATTTTATTTTATTCTATTCTACTTTCTGTTTATATATATATATATATATATATATATATATATATATATAAGTAATTTCTGGTGACATATAGTTATGATATGATCATGAAACAAATATGTAAAATTAAGGCGTTGGAAAAATTGGATCTTTGATTCTGGATTTCAAGTTATGGATATGGAATTATGAATTGTTGATTTACGATTAAATTAATACAGAGGGAACAAAAAGTATCAAATAACTATATTGACATGTTGTCATGAGCTTGATAATGTTAGATTGTCGAATGGGGATTATACTAATTTTGCTGATCCTTGAATTGAATGATTGCTCTTAAGTTAAGCTCTAAAATCAATCATATAAATGTGATTGATGTAGACATTTTTAACCCACTTCATGGTTTTGGGTATGTTTAAGTTAAAGATATCACTTTAAGTTTCCATCAAATGTATATCCTAGTAAGAATATTGAGCATTAAGTAGGATCTCCTACCTGAGCTTAATGAATTTATGAACTAGAAACAAAGATGGTAAATTTTGATAAGCTATTGTATCTTGCTTTTGTTCTGAATTTGAATGTTATTTCCCTGCTTACATAGAAGTTTATTTCAATGTTTCTTTAATTTTAAAAACTTTTATTATTGAACTATTTTGAAAAGTTGTTGAATCTTGAAAATTTTGCTTTGGCTAATATATACGATTATTGGATTTTCCTATTAGGTCAACATGTTTATTTTGGTCAAATTGAATACAGAAAATATTTTAATAAGCTAGAGATAATCCACAGTTCCTACATTGACATGTTAGGTTGGCTCCCTACTTTGATTTATTTAAGACCTTGCACGTTTGAGTCAGTTATCAGTATTTGCATATTCATGATATGCAATCAAGGGTTAATTAAATTGATGCTAATTTTTAAACTTGTAGAAGATTTGATTTCCCCTAATAAAAAATATGTAGTTATATGATTCATGGTTTTCCTGTCAATGCATGTCATTAAAGTTGTATATATAAACCATATTCAAGTACAACTGCATGGAAATGGATGTATTAGATTAGTTAGCAATTGTTATAGGATTCCCTTTCAAGCATTTGTAAAACTGTGTGGACGAATATAATAATTATTAGGGGATTCTAAATTGTGCAAATGTGAATACATCCCTTTGTGGGGGTGCTTTATGACTTTTCTAAGATTTTCATGATTCCTTTTTCTTCAATACTTATTCTAAATAATGGTGTATTAGTGGTTTGTTGATGTGATGCATGGATTTTTTGTTGTACGAAGAGTTGAAGGGGCAGCCTTAATCAAGTGTGATAGACATATCATTAGGAAATGATATACTCACTCAAGCATTGGGCAAACCAGAGCATAAGGGTCAGGTGAGAGGGGTTGGGAGATTCGTCACACCAACTTTATATTTTAAAAGTGTTCATGGAAATTATGAGAGAGACAATAAGGCACAAGAGTTAGAGAGGCAACTGAAGGAAAGAGATGATGAAATAGCAAGACTTAGGAGTGAAGTTGCAACTATTAAGTCAGCTAGCTCAAGAAACACACAAGTGAAAAAGGGACCAAATATTAAAGCTTTTGATGATTTTAAAAAGACCCTAACTTCAAATACATTAAGAAAAGATGAGGTTGAGTTGATAACGAAGTGTAGCACTTCCAAGGTTGGGAAGAAATTAGATTTGGAAGATTTGTCAAACAATGACAGCGAGGAACATCGAAAATGAAAAACTACTTATGAAAATAGAGAGGTACCACTTGTGCAGGGTTTTATTTCCTTATATCATCTAAATATTTGTGTCATTACTGTTTGATGAACACTTAAATGTGTATGTTTAATAAGAGTTTAATTTATCATATTACACTAATAGTGTCATTAAATTCCTCAACTTAAGTATATTTGTAGTCTTTACATCTTTTGAACTAGCTTCATTGTAATTTTAGTTTTGACGCAAGTTTAGTAAAATGGGCATCACCTTCTATTTATAGATCATAATGGTGGTAGAAAGCTGATTGAATTGCCTACAAAATTGTATTTCATAAGGGCCATGAAATTTGGGCATCTAATAGACCGAAAATGGGCTTGAAGCAAACCCATCTGCAGTCTTAGTCCAGCCTAACCATGTCTACATATTTTGATCGTGTCTCTTGAAATACGAATTCAAATCATATGATTCAAGATGTAGTAGAAAACTGAGAGAAATATCTACAATTTTCATGAAGACATGTGATCAAAATTCTAAATATTTCGATGCCGAAATCTGTGGTCAAAGTTGGTGAATATGATAATCCAAATTATCAACAAGATATTTTACAATTGTCCCTTTCTAATTTGACGAGTTTGCCTTCAAATGCATCTATAAATAGAGGTGTATTATGACCCATTGAAGCATCTTGGCTCTTGGCTAGGATCTCTTAACATTGTGTTTTCTCTCTTGTGTTTTGTTTTCTTAATATTATTAATAAATCATTTTCTTCTTCTAATTTATTTTTCTTGCATAATGTCCTACTAAATTCTCCTTTGCTAAGGTGAAAGCGTGAAACCCTTGATATGAGAATAAGGATTTTTAACCCTTTAATATGTGCTTAAAAATCATAATATTTTGTTATTTATTTTATATGTTTTATATTTATTTTCCTAATTAATCTTGACACCACTCGTAAAGTGGAGGTCATAATCCATTGTAGACAGTCCTTGGCATATCAAATGCTTGGATCCTTTCTAAACACCGATGGTTCTTCTTTACCAACGTATGTCTAGTTAGAAACCTTGATTTGTTGTCGACATATGGTGATTGACACATTGAATGCTTGAACCCATTTACAAGAAGTGGTATAAATATTGGTAAAGAAACAAATATAATTCATATAACTAGAATGGGCTTAAATGACATATCTTCCAATTGGAATGTCCTTTATGTGTGGATTCCAATTGTATTATAATCGGGTTGTTCATCCTTATTTGATATATCGAGGGCGGACCCCCTTACCTTAGCCTTTTATTGTTATTGTCTTAAATTCTTTTACTTGTATATTTCATTCATTCTTATTTATTACTTATGAAATTGTTCTTTCATTTGTTATAGTAGGTTTTACCAAATATTTCCATGGTTGGTTATACCACCTTTTTTTTCGCTTTACAATTGAATGGTTGGTTATACCGCGTACCATCCTTAATTTTATTTGTTAATGTTATCTTGTTATTTATTTATATTATTCATATCTTATTCTCTCATTCTTTAGTTTGTACCACTAGATCCCCTTTCTTATGGATCGACCACGGTCTTGCCGGGTTTATTACTTCGATATTCCTATACTTGAGGGATAATCCTTTTTTGGATATGTCACATTTGAGTATTAATACAATGTTGACATGCAATTTAATGTTATGACTTAGGGGAGATGCTATGATTTGAAAGTGGAAGAGGGTGGAATCACTGTGGGCACTGGAATCATTTTGAAAGATTTGACTCAAAATATAATTGTGTCGCTTGATCAAGCCTATGATCAATATACTATTCTCCCCATTATGAAGAACAATGATGACATAATCACTTTATATGAGGCATGTGGTTAACACGTGTTATGGCCAACGCATCTACTTGTTATATGGTATGAGGTAAACAATTAATTATCATGATCTAAGTTAATTTAACATTATTTGTATTATTTTTATATAATATGCAATAACCGATAGCATTTAAGTTGTTTTTACAAAGGACTTAAGTGATGCATCACCTAAAAGAAAGAAGAACCTAAGTAGGGAGTTGAAGGGGCTTAAAGCTAATGTAGTACAGAAACATACCATTGAAAAGCCTCAACCCATTACCCATTTTGAGGCGCTCATGAAGATTATAGTGGAAAAAGAGAAATCGCTTGAAATCCATTTTAATGATGTGGTTTTTCGCTACCCAGTGAAAACATTCTTGTCTTATTTTGACATGTATTGCATGATTGATTTTAAAGAGCTTAGTAAAAATTGTCTTACAATTTATATAAGGTTTTGAATTCTCACCTATAATGGTTTACATTGTGTTGTTAGAGATTATTTCAGTGGCTTACTTCATATCTTTTGTACAAGAAACTGATTCATTGTTGATTATTATGTGTAGTTATCTGTATAGGGCTTGTGATTGTGGATAAGCCTTAGTGAAGTTTGGGTTTATTCACGCCAAAACCATACTTGCAAGCAAACTAAAGGACAAGCAGTTATGTCTACAAATGTCTCAATCACTTGTAGAGAAGCTAGAAAAAATGAAAAATAGAGACAGTGTGTTCATTCCTTACAACCCTAGGTGAGCTTTCTTTGTTATATTTATAAATGAACCAGCAATTTGTACTCTTATTGACTTGGGTTTATTTGCTTCCTCTATGCAGATACCATTGGACTTTGATTGTTCTTGACCTGTCCTCTTTAAGGATATTTCATATAGATTCCCTGGGGAAAGGAATTCAAGAAGGTGCTAAGGGAGTAATTAACCAGTAAGTTTTTGCCATCATTTCTAATCATCAAAATTTGAGGATATGTGTAAAAACAATTCTTCAAACTACAATTATGTGTCTTTAAAGGGTTCATGATGTGGCAATCTGTAGTGGACAAAAATATGAAGAAGAAAAATCCATTGATAATAGTAAAGGTATGCCAAAAAATAATTTAATTTGATTCATTATAATTTTTTAGAAATTTCATCTATTTCAAATAGTGTTTCTTAGTCAATAACACTGGTTTTTGCATAATTAGGGACCAAGACAGGAGGGATCGATAAAATGTGGATATTACTTACCCAGATACATGAAGGAGATCATAGCAGACCCCAAAATCCTCTCTGAGAGGGTTAGATGACAATGAATCAATAAAATATTTTCTCAATGGTTTAATCAAAAGATATTAATATTAATGTACATGATTATGTTTTAGTTCAATTACAAGGACAAATAAATTGACAAGGAGATGAATAACATTATAATTGAGTGATCAAACCATGTATCTGGCGTCATTCTAGACCAGCTTGCCAACAAAAATTGAAACAATAACTTATTTACAAGTATAATTCATTTATATGAGTACGTTTTTTTATGGACTTTTTGAGTAAATGCAACTAATTTAATGTATCTTTGGTTCTAATTGATATTATACTTTTATTGTTGCATGTGGAAGACTAACAAATTTGAATGTTATTTTGAAGATATACATGCTGACTTTTTTGTTCAAAGATTTAGACATTGATGGATTTGTTGATTTTTGTGCTTCAAGGATTACATGATGAAAAGAGCAATTTGGAAGTAGATGGATAGGAACCATTTTAACATGATCAATCTTTTGGGGCTTTTTTGTGAATGAATCTAGAAACTATCACTGTAAAGTTTTTGGAGTACTCTCCTTACATATATATTAGTAAAGTTGAATGTGGCTTTTTACTAACTCTGGTTTATTACTAACAGATTTTTTTTATCATTCTTTTTTGTGTTTCAAAGTTCTTGTTAAATCACTATATCTTTGTATGCTTTGAAAGTATATATATTTGAATGAGCAAATTGACAAGATCATGATTTATAACAAGCAGTTGATTCACTGAAAGGATTTGCAGCTAGTTGAGTTTCTAGTTTCCAGGTATGTCTTTGCTCTGCATTAATTAAATGTCCATTTAATTGGTTGGATGTTGTAGTTGACAACTATGTTCATATGATATATATTATTTCTAAATCTAATTGAAGACTATATGATGCTGGTAAAGTGTTAATTTCTTTAGTTGATTTATATGCTGGAGTTGTATGTTGTTTTAGTTGCTATGTATCATTTCTTTGTCTGATTAAACCAATTGCTTTGAGGCTAGTGTTCGTGAATTTCTTAATTTGAATGAAGACGATATAGCAGTAGTCAAGTGTTAATTTGTTTAGTTGATATATATGTGTTGGTGATGTGTTGTTTTAGTGACTTTATATAATGACTTAGTTTGATTCAAGTGGAGTTGAAGCTATTATTGATGATTTGCTATTTTAGTTGCTTTGTATAATGACTTGGTTGTTAGTGAAGTGCTTTGAATGTTTTAGTTCATCTGGTGCTCAATTTTAATGTTTTGATTTGAGAGCATCATCTGATTTTGCAAATGGATGAAGGCATGGATTACATTATGAAGCAATTGGTGAAGTTGCTAAAGTAATGTTGATGTGTTGCAGGACGTGGGCAATTGGTTATGTTGTATGATTGATTTTGTAGGTATGTGTGTTCCTGCCTTGACATAGCATCACGAGGGAAATGCTTTTATACATTTGGTTAATTTGTTTGTTGATTAATACATTTTGGGAGTTGATTGTCAATGAATTGTACCTTTCAAAAAGTTTCACATATTTGTTTTTACAAATATTAGAACATTTACAATATATATATATATATATATATATATAATACTTGGTGGATGCGTATTAGCCAAGTATTATATATTTTTAACTTGTTCTACAATATTAAGCGGCAAAAAACTGCCAAATATATAACATTTATTACCAAACAGAATGATCATTTATCGATCGAAAACCGCCAAATATTGTGATAATTCAAAAAAAATTACGGTTATACACAGTGAATCATTCATGCTTACCACTCAAAAATTGACGAATATTGCCAAATTCAAAAAATACTACTGTTATAAAGCCATGTTTACTGGTTCCTAAGTGCTAAATATGCAAAAATTAAAAAAGTTACCATTACAAAGCTATATTTGCTAGGCAAAAAGCCCCAAATATGTTCCAATTTAAAAACGTAACCATTACAGGCTACCAAATTTGACTACAAAAGTGACAAATATGGCATGTTTCCCACCATACTGTGCATAACTATACTTGACTCTTTTATGTGAGAAGTATGATTGCAGAGATATTTGGCGTTTTGACTAACCGTCAAATTGACTATATTTGACAGTGCTATTAGGCTCACTTTGTTGAACACCAAATATATACTTATGTTGATCGTCAAATGAGTATTTTTCTTGTAGTGTTATGGAGCTCCTTTTATATAGTCTCTATTTTTCTGAGATAAATGAAAGATAGATAATAATTTGATTTTATATATATATTCTATATCATCTATTCAAACTAATAAGAAATCACAAGAAACTTAAATTTCAAATATATGATCGAAATTTAAACTTCAAAGTTGTAACAGAGATATCTAGTTGTAGATACGTTAGTTGAAACTCAAATGTCAGTCGATTATCTTTGACATATTTTAAATTTAAAGCTTATATTTAAATATGCCAATAATATTTTTGCTTTTAAGTGAATCAAATCATCAAGTAAGAAGGCAACAAAGACTAGGATCATGAACAGTGATCCTAACAGCTGGAATGGATGGAAAAATGATGCATGCTAACAGAAAAAAAAATGTGGTCCATGATTATTTTTAGAATGATAAGGGTAAATGTTGAAAAAAAAGAAAACGATGAATATGCTTAAAATTTCTCTAAAAGTCAGGGTTACTCCGTAATATTTTTAATTTCTTTATTCCTTATTTTCACAAAATATTCGACAATCAAAACTAAAATCATCTTAATATATTATTAAACATGTGATTATACAATTATTACAAATAATACATCAATAAAAACAAAAATAAAAGCCTTAGGAAAAGTTATGTTAATAATCAACGGCGGAGCCCATCCCTATAAGGGGCAACTGCCCTTGCTTGTTAGCTTTTGAAAAATGGTTGCGCTATTTGCACCCATGTAATTGCTCCCAACATCCATTTACTCTGTACACCCATTATAGAAATTGATATTTTTAGTTTTTGCCTAACGAATTTCCCTAAATTCTTAAAATGACCTTAATGAAAATTTTAGCCTCTTCTATTTCTAATATTGTTTAGTCTTCAGTCTTCAAAAAGTTTTTTAATTAAATCCTATCTTCTTTCCAAAAAGAGTCTCCATTCTATTTTCTTTCAAAAGAACTATTTTGTTTCTTGATTTTTTTAATTTCTCACAAAGCACGTTTATCTACTCTCTCGACTAGAAAATTTGGATTTCATGAAGGGTTATGTACTGAAGACATTTGAATTGCAATTGAGTAAATTTTGAAAGTCCACCGCATTTATCTTCACCATGACATGGCTTCATGAAATCCAGAAATAGTTGATCGGTTCTTTTGGGTTTTACTGCTATAACTTTGAATGTTTTATTTTCAGATTATTTTTCATGCAAATCTAGTTTAATTACTCTATTTTCTTTATAAGAAAAAACTCTTGGAAATCTTAACAGTAAGACCAAATAATGAGTTTATGGATGAAGAGGAAAGAGATAAGTTTGATGTTAAAGAAAAAGCAAATCAAGATTGATGATAAAATCTCAAGAAGGAAAGGGATTATATTTTATTTATTGAATTTAATTATTCTTAAAATAAATTAGTTGTCCCTAGTTGTAAATCACTTAAATGGATAATTTAGTAATATAAAAATTTTATAAGTGTCGTTATTTAAGCTCTTAAAGACTCTCTTGAAGCCCCTCTTTAAATGAAATAAAATTAAAAAAAATAGATTCTATAAATATATTATACATAATATCAAAAATACCTTGCATCCCTTCCTCTTTAATTTAACTTATAATCTAATAGTAGAAATGTTCCAACTCTGTCATGAATATATTCGAAGAATTGGCAAGTAGACCTATTTATTAATTCTAGTGCTTTGAAATAATTTTTAGATATGATTTTTTTGCAACTAATCTTTAATAAATTGTCATCTTTATAATGTAATCCATCATAAAAATTCAATAAACTTCTTAGTTTTCACTGCATTGTCCCACACACTTTTGCACTTTCTCCACCATTGTGAAAATCCTTTATCATTGAAAACAAACTGAAATTAATTTAATTAATTTAATTCAAAAAACTACAATTCTAATTGCAAAATTGTTCAAATATTACATTTAGAAAATAGGAAGTTGTTTCAATGATGGTCTACTTTTGTGAGAAATTCATTCATAGCGCAAATAAGATTGATAAACATGATCTACATTTCGGTTCTAGTTTAGTAGAAACACTTGAATTGTTTGAATCAAATCTTAAATAGGAAGCAAAACGCCAATGGAGGAATTCTTTTTATGGCAGTAAAAATCTAACAAAGATCTTAAGAGTTTTTGGTGATTCAACTTTTAGATAATTTTAAATTTGATAAAAGTTAAGTAGAGGGCTCGGAGAGAGATTTGATGGGGGCTCAAATAACAACACAAATTTTATTTGCAAATGGGTGTTCAAAGTAAAATCTTGGGTGCAAATAGCCCTATCCTTTGAAAAATTCTAAATCACGTATATATATGTTTCCAAAATTGTCATAACCCTTTAGTTAAAAAAGTTATTTGCTTATATAGAAAATGGTTTTAAAGAATTAAATCAAAATATAGCGTAATCATGTTCACAAGAGTAACTGAATTTAATAGTCCAAAGCCCAATTCTAGAACCCTTTAAAAACAACACTCGTTGAAGCCCTAGCGCATGTCTAATGACTCTTTATTAAACAAGTAAGAAAAGTTGGAGACTTAAGCCCATATCTTTTCTTTTAAACCTTTGTTTTAATTTAAAAAAAAAGTAAATCAAAAATATCTTGCTCTCAATCTCTCACTCCAAGCTTCCTTAACACGTCAATCCATTACAGAGCACTCCCAAGCATTTTAAGTATCTCAGTTTGGCCTTTATTCATCTTTTCATCTCCAAATAATAAACAATTAGTTAAACAAGATTCTAAGTTTTAGGAGTTAAATTTTTAAACATTTCATATTTAGTCAGTTCCATTATTCTCTATATTATTTATTTGGGAATATTATTGCTCCTTGATGTATTGGGTTTTTTCTTGAAGTTCGTTTCTTTTGATTATAAATTTATATTGTTTTTATCTAGTGTGATTATACTTATGTTTATTGATGTTTACAATAAAAGCAATATACAATTAGGATTTGAATTAGACAAAGGAAATCTTGCGTCTAAGTAAATTTGCATTAATTAGTTTATTAAAATTAGACAGAGTTAAGCAATATATATAGCCTTTTTCACAAACCACCTAAATCTTTCCCCATCTCTCTATTGCTAGAATTTACAAATTTTCATCGCATGCTTACTTAGATTGTTGGTTTCGTGGGTCAATCCTACTCACTCCGTCATTGCAACTGATAAATTCGATCGAAGAAAATAATAATTGATATATGTGCTTCAGAAAATTGTGACTTTGATGTAAATGTCATATATTTGCCCTTTTATGCAATATATATATACACACATTAAAAATAAAAAAATAGATTAATCCAAATGATTTCAAAGATTCCTTTGGTGAATTTTTTAAATTAGAAAATATTTTGATAAATATTAAAATCATTTAAATATCTATATTTAACTTTAACTAAAGATGTTAAACAAATTTTAATATAGCACATGATGTTGTATGGAAAAGAAAAAAAAAGGAATGGCTAGGAATCTATTTAAATACCTTTAAGATTTTTCATTGTTTTATTTAGTTCAAAAATAGATATAAATGATTGAAATTTTATAATAACAATGGCAAAGTCTTTTTTTTTTTTTTTACTTTTACATATTGTGCTATTTTATGTAATTTGACGTGGAGGTGGATAAATATTTTAAAAGAAAGTCAACATTACCACCTCTTTTAGAAAAACAAGATGGTTCAAATAAAGATGGTGTCAAAGTCATTTATCTAATCTTCCTACAAACCCTGATTTATGACCTTGGATTTTAGATTATAATCCAAATATTCAAGATCAAATTCGAAGGGCATGCTTGCAAAAGGGTCCATGTCAACCTTGGGACCCTAAGTTTCCTTTAAAAAAATATCGATAACTTTTAAGATGATTTATTTATTCTTGGTCTGATTATTATCCCCATTGGTTGGAGTATAGTATTGAAAGAATGTGTCATTTTCTCTCTATTGCTATCTTTTTAAACCATAAATAAGTGATCAAGGAGGAGGTGAGTGTTCTGTTCATGAAGGTTTTTCAATTGAAAAAAGAAAGAAAAGCTTAGACAACATGTTGGAGGTCCTAAAAGAATTCACAATGAAGTAGTAGAAGTTGTGGAGCATGAATCGATGCAAACATATACAAACATTTTTCTCCAAGCATTCAAATCAAGCTCCAAGTGACTATCAAACTCATTTAATTGCTTCTATTGATTGTGATTGTTCTTTTCTTTCAAAAAAAAAAAAAAACTAGCTTTTGTGGTAATGATGAATTTGAAGATTCAAACAATTTAGGTAATTTTATTGAGCATTTACAATTCCTTGCTGATCATAATGAGAATATTAAAGCTATTAACTTGAAAAATGCTCTTAATAACCTCAAATTGACATCTCCTCATATTCATAAAGACATTATTAATGTTGTTGCACTTGAAAAGACTAATCCCACTATTAAAGAGATGAGTGATCCATTATTTTCCATTCTTTATTGATGAATTTAGGGATATATCTATGAAAGAGCAAATGGCTATAGTATTACATTGTGTGGATTTAAATATACTTGTAGTCAAACAGTTCATAGGGTTTTAACATGGTGTCAGTATTACCACTCTTCACTTATAGCATCAATGTATAACCTCTTTTCAAGGCATGGATTAAGCAAATCTAGATTGCATGGGCATGGTTATGATAGAGCTAGTAATATGCAAGATGAGATTAATGGTGCTAAAGCATTAATTATGAATGAGAATAATTATGCTTTTAGTATTCATTGTTTCTCTCATTAATTACTTAAATTAGCATTAGTTGTCATTGCAAGGAATCATGGTGAAGTTAGTACTCTTTCTAGTGTTGTTACTCATGCTGTGAATATTACTAGGGCCTCATCTAAATGTCATGATATTCTTCAAAAGAAATAAGCTATTAAGGTTACCAAAGCACTCAATGATGGTAATTTTTCAAGTGGACAATGATTAAATAAAGAGATTGTCTTGAAATGATGTGACGATACAAGGTGTGGTTCATATTTTGGTACTTTAATTAGTGTAACTCTTATGTTTTAAATAATAATCGATGTACTTAAAATAATTATCAATGATGGAGCAACTTTGAGCAAAGATATGAAGTTAATACATTGTTAATGCAGATGCAATCATTAATTTGGTGTTTACTCTTCATTTCATGAAATATATAATGGGTATTGCATGAATTGTACCAGCATTATAAAGAAGGGATAAAGATATTGTAAATGTAATGAAGTTGATTAGATTATGTAAACAATGATTGCAAGCAATGAGAGAAAGTGGATGAGATTCTTTACTTGATGAAGTTTCTTCTTTTTGTATCAAACATTGTGCTCATGTTCCAAACATAAAGGATCTGTATCTAAATCAAAGGCGACAAAGATGCAAAGTTTAAAAATCACAAACTTGATTCATTATCGTGTTGAGCTATTTTTCGCCATTTTAGATACGCAACTTCAAGAGTTGAATAATCGTTTTAATGAGGCTAACATTGAGTTATTTCTTTGTCTGGTATGTATTTGTCCAAATTAATGAATCATTTTCTACTTTTCATAAGAAAAAACTAGTACTCTTGCACAATTTTATCCCAAAAAATTCTTCACAGTAGAACTTATGACACTTTTCAACTTTATATTTATAGCATGTATATGTGTTCTAGTGTTGAGTTTTATAGATTGAAAGGGATTAGTGATCTTCAGGGCATATGGTTGATATTAAAAGAGAGAAGGTATATTCACTAGTTTATATGCTTGTGATAGTGGCTTTGATCCTATCTATTGCTACAACTATCATGGAGATGGTATTTTTAGCTATGAATATTATGAAGAACACCGATTATAAAATCGGTTAAATGATCAATGGATAAATGATAGTTTGATTATATACATAGAGAAAGACATAGTAGTGTTGAATTAATTAAATCTATTGTACAATACTTCCAAACTATGAAAAAGGACCATGGATAGTTATAGATCAATGAAGTTTTATTAAGCATTTATATTTAAGGGGAAATGTCATGGACCACCCTTATGTTTCGGTAAAATTACATGCAAAGTCATCTTTTGCAAATTTTATTAGTGATTACCCTTACCTTTTCAAAAAAAAAAAATCATGTAGTACCATTTCATTAGTTTGACCGTTAAATAATTATAAATGAGTTGAAATTTAAGGGCTAAAATAGTCAATTTACAAGGATTATATCAAGAATAAGTCAAATTTTATTAGTGCCTACCTACCTTTTGAAAAAAAAATTACGGAGTACCCTTTTTTGTTCCTCACATGTTTCTTTAAAAATCTTGATAGGGTTATTTTAGTAATTGCAGTCGAATTGCATGGAAATCTAATGTTAGCTAACGGTTAAACTAATAGAATGATGCTCTATGACATTTTTCGAAAAGGTAGAGATAGGCCATAATAAAATTTTCAAAAGATAACTATGCGTATAATTTTACCAAAACATAGTGGTGGTTCGTGACAGTTTCCCTTTATATTTATTACTTCATTGAAATTTTTGTATCTATTGCTCTCTAAAGTTGCCCTTTCTTGATGAAATTTCTGGTTTCATCCCTCTTGATAATGATTTAAGTCACAAATTTTTATCAAAATTGAAAGATATATTACTCATAAAGGATAATAAATAAACTATTACAATTATTGTCCCTTCTATATTGATGTAGGAGCTATTTAATTTATAAATGGGGCTTAAATAACAACCCTCTTTCCTCTTTCAAGTGAGATCTTTAATAACAGGCGCGACAAAATGCATAAACTTTGAGAGACTTTTAGGCTTTGGCCCTAAGCGGGCCGAGAATAAGGCTTAGGCCATTATCCACTTAATTTGCCTCATGGCGAGAATTTAGGCATACCGTCAAAATTCTCTCATTCTTCTTCGAGAAGGAGAATATGTTGATCAATCCAAAAGCAACCCCTCTTATTCTTTTTCATTTATTAGTAAACTAGCAATATAAACCCCTTAATCTTGAAGATTTACTCAGTACATCCGATCATGTGCCTTCATGTGTGTTTTAATTGAACTGAATCATGTTTTTCGTTCCTTTGAACCCTCGTCCTACTGCACTGATCTGCGCCGGTGGTAAAGTTTCAAAATAACCACTGTTACAAGTTACAAACACTCTTTGCCAAAATAAGGAACAGAGGACCAACAGGAACATGGTTATATAATTGGCTATACGTATACGTAATAAACTGTAACCCGGAAATATTTACATCAAACAATCCTTGAGAGGAGTATTTTTATTTATTTATCTTTGTTCTTTTAAACTCTTAGAAGTTGTCACTGGGATGAAACATAATTTAAAGTGACCAACTTGATCCCAGCATCATCAAACTCTAAGTATTGTTACATTCCATGTGTCCATATATACCACTTGCGAAACATTGCAAAGTTAGGTGTTTTTATTACAGCTACAGTTTCTTTGGTCGCCACCAATACCATGATCCTCAATGTTGACTTGTACATGTACTTCTCAATGTTGATTCTCAGGCAGCTCACAAGACAAATTGTAAGAGCTCGATAGTTGGGGATACTGGGACTACCAATGACACTGAATAGCTTATGCTATATGAATTTTGTTTCTTAATGCTACATAGGTTTGTGATGGCGATTGTACTACGCAAGTGTGCTGATATACAATATGAATATGCTTAATTATCCAAAGATGATAAAGTGTGTTTATACATTTATTCCTGAAGCTACGGAGACATAAAGTAAATCAAGAAAAAGAAGTTAACGCCAGTAGCTGTATGGAGAAACAATAAGCCATTCGCGCAAAGAATTGTGCAATACAATCCTGATTTTGTTTAATTAGCTGGGTTCAGAGATAGGTAGCTAGACTAGAACAAGCAAAAAGTTAGCCAAAGTCTTTAAGTCCTTGAACAAACAAATGGAAAACAAATTATTGAAGCAGTCAGTCCATTGTTATATAAGTAGCATGTATTTACTTTCCTTTAGGGTTAGGTGGCATTTGGGTACCAAAGACCTGAGATATTTCGGTGCAGAAGGTTATGCAGATATAGCTCGGACTGAGGCTTGCCCTGTCCATTAATTTTGCCTTGTAATTCGAATTGTTTTCCTCTTCTTAGAAGGAATAGAAGGGAGGAGTCAAGTCAGCACTAATATTATTCAATAACTGGGAGACAAAAAACCACTTATCTTGCTTAGATGGTGGTAAGGAAGCTCATGTCATACAATTAGAGTAGCCTGGCCTTGCTGTTAAGTTCCTTCATAATTAGTTGATCAAGCCAGTTAACCAGGTTATTAAGCCTTCATCAAGTCTGTTATTTCTGCTTATTACTTTGTTTAGGATTTTCTAGAAATAGCCAAGTGTAATAGTCTTATTTGTTGTCGTAATATTTCCTAGATAGATAACACCTGACAGCTGGATTGTAACAAACTTTTTCTTAGCTCATCTATATATAAAAACTTCTACTCATAGCAGTTTTGCTGCTGTGTGAGCTGAAATTGTTATTCATAAGAAAATTCAACTTGGTATCAGAGCGAAAAAAAGGCCAACGCCATGTCTCTTGAGTCAGCTGAGAAAAGCAACACTGATAGTGCTTCAGGCTCCTCATCACGTGCTAATCCCTTCAATGGAAGCTCACCATTTGGTAACTCTCTAAGCCAAGCTTTCCCCATCAAATTGGATGAAGACAACTATATAGTTTGGAAAGCTATGGTGCTTCCAACTCTACGGGGCTACAGACTAGAGGGTTTTGTTCCTGGAACCAAGACCTGTCCACCATAGTTCATCTCAGTCTCTTCAACATCTGAAGATGGTGCTAGCTCCGAGCTCCAATCTAACCCAGAATATGATGATTGGGTCTCTACAGACAGTCTTCTAGTAGGCTAGTTACTTGGTTCAGTAACAAATGAAATTGCAGCTTAGGTAATAGAGCAAACTTCCTCCTCTTTTAATCTTTGGGAAGCCCTGGAACAATTTTGTGGAGTGAAAAACAAATCTAAGATTTCCAATCTTCGTTTCGATCTTCAAAACTCTAGAAAAGGATTACTGAAAATGAGTGAATATCTCACCAACATGAAGAAGATTGTTGATAATTTGGCTGTAGCTGGTAGTCTTGTCGAGATGGGTGATCTCGTTTCTTTTATCACTTTAGGCCTTGATGTTGACTACACTCAGATTCAGTCCAAAGATGAGATATCTTGGCAAGAATTGCAAGCCATCCTCCTTAGTTTTGAAAATAGACTTGAAAGACTGAATAGCTTTGGTAATCTTAGCCTTCATCACATATCTGCCAATGCTGCATTTGACAAACAAAATCAGAATTCTAAAAATTCTTACAAACAAGGTGGCAGCAAGAATTTTCAACAAGGCTTTGAAAGGGGCTTTAATAGCAACAATCCAAGGGGAAGAGGAGGAGGTAGATTTGGCAATTCTAAGCCAATTTGCCAAATATGTGGTAAGATTGGGCACCCTGCCTCAATCTGTTTCTATAGGACTAACTTGAACTATATGGGACCTTTAAATAAAGGCAGAAACAATGGTAATAATAGACAAGGATTTCAAAGAGGAAACTCCACACAGCAACATGGTTATTCTTCTTCTCAGAATTTTTCCCAGCAAGGCTATCCTTCTCAGAATTTTTCCCAGCAATTAAGCTTTCTTTGCCACACCTAAATCAGTTGCTGATGAAGCTTGGTATGTAGATAGTGGAGCAACCAATCATGTGACTGCTGAACCAAACTTCATTAATACAAGGTGTGAGTATAGTGGTAAGAATTCCCTCTCTGTTGTTGATGGAAATAGACTAAGAATCACACACATTGGACACTCAAAATTACCTACAACTAATTCAATGTTGAGTTTGAAAAACATTCTGTGTGTGCCTAAAATCACCAAAACCTATTGAGCGTGTCAAAGCTTACCAGAGATAATAGGATCTATGTTGAATTCCATTCTAACTATTGCCTTGTGAAGGACAAACACACTCACCAGGTGCTGCTGCAGGGGAGAGTTAACTAAGGACTTTATCAACTCTGTCCAGGTTCCAAGTCATCAAAAAGTCTACTGAAAGTTCATGGAAGAAACAAACTATCAAAGTGTCTTGCTACTACTCTGTCTACTAGTTCTTGTCTACAAAAATCTACCTTGTCATCTAAGCCTTCCTCTAATTTCTTCTCTGTTAACCCTCAAATTTTGTCTATATTAGTTTCAAACAATGTCTCAAATGAGAGTCTAGCCAATATTTGGCATAGAAAGCTAGGGCATCCATCTATCAAAGTCTTGAGTCAAGTTCTAGAAAGTTGTAAGAAACCTCTTGTGATTAACGAAAATCTTAACTTTTGTGATGCTTGTCAGTTGGGTAAATCTCATGGATTGCCTTTCAGACATTTAACCAGCAAAACCAAACAAATACTTGACTTGATCCATACAGATCTTTGGGGACCAGCTCCCATTGCATCTAATTCAGCTTATAAATATTATATCAACTTTGTTGATGATTATAGTAGATTAACAAGGATATATCCACTTAAAAGCAAATCAGAAGCCTTATCCACCTTCAAGCAATTTAAAGCCTATGTTAAGAAAAATTTTGAAAGGCAAATCAAAAGCTTACAATCAGATTGGGGAGGAGAGTTTAGAGCCTTTACTAATTTCCTAAATCAAAATGGAATAGAGACTAGAATAGCCTGTCCTTACACCAATGAACAACAAGGTAAAGTAGAAAGAAAACATAGGCACCTTGTTGAGATGGGACTCACTTTGCTGCCTAAGCAAGTATGCCCTTAAAGTACTGGTGGGAGGCATTTCACACTGCAGTTTGGATCATCAATAGGCTCCTAACTCCTGTCTTGAATGGAAAGTCACCCTGGAAAAAAGTTTTTAATCAAATTCCAGATTATGGGTCACTGAAAACTTTTGGATGCTCATCCTTTCCCTGCCTAAGATCTGACCAAAGCCATAAATTTTAGTTTCATTCCATTAAACGTGTTTTTCTAGGCTATTGTGAGTCTTACAAAGGATTTAAATGTTTAAGTCCTACTGGAAGAATATATCTCTCTAGGCATGTTGTGTTCAATGAGATACAATTTCCTTTCAAACTTGGTTTTCTCAATACTAGAACCAGTCAAAGCACACAGACCTCTATCACACCCTCACCTGGTTTTATTCTCCCTTTACCTAACAGATGGACAAACAAAGACCTCAGTAGAAAGGAATCTGAAACCTCATCACACCTAGACAAATTGACCTCTCAAAACTCTCCTGATGCAGCTGCACAAAATCAAAATTCTCCTGTAGAAGATTTGAACATGGACACAGATCACAATGTGTCACCAATTGTCACACAAGGTTCTCCTCAAAACAAATCACAAGCCATCTCCCAAAGCATTTCACCATACACTTCACCAAATAGATCACAATCCCTTCAAGATGAAACTGACACAGGGATGCAAACCTTACCTGTTGTGCCTATAATAAATGCTCCCTGTCACCCTATGATTACAAGATCAAAAAGAGGGATATTTAAACCAAAAGTCTACAATAGTGAGGAAATAAATAGCACCAATGATGAAAACACAGAACCTGGTACAGCTAGAGAAGCAATGAAATCAGCTGCATGGAAAAAGGCCATGGATGCAGAGTTTGAAGCCTTAGTGAGGAATAAAACATGGTCCTTAGTTCCATATTCGTCTCAGCATAACTTGGTAGCACTACAAGAAAAACAGTTTTTTGCGATAATGTTTTTTGCGACGAAATAAAATTCGTCGCAAAAAAAGACCTTTTGCGACAAAATATTATTTCGTCGCAAAATCTAGCATTTCAAAAAAAAGATATTTTGCGAGGAATTTTTTGTCGCAAAATAAAACCTTTAGCGATGAATATTTATTTCCTCGCTAAAAGCTCGAGTTACTAATTAGGGAAGCATTTTTTGCGACGAGATAAAGCCTATTGAGACAAATTTTTTGTCGCAAAACGTATTACACAAAGATGTGATTTTGTGACAAAAATTTTGTAGCAACATGAACATTTTTTGCGACGAAATTATATTTCTCGCAAAAAAGACCTTTTGCGACAAAAAATTCCTTACTAAAAGCCGTTCGAATTTACCATGCATACGTGGCAATACTGGACATTTTGCGACGAAAAAATGATTCCTCGCAAAATGTTACCTTTTGCGAGGAAAATTTTCTCGCAAAAAAGAGACCTTTTGCGACAAAAGATTCCTCGCAAAAAACCATTTTAATTTACCATGCACACATTGTAATACTGGACATTTTGTGATAAAAACGTGATTCCTCGCAAAATGTCACCTTTTGCGAGGAAAATTTTCTCGCAAAAAATAGACCTTTTGCGGCAAAAAATTCCTCACAAAAAGCCATTCTAATTTACCATGCACACGTGACAATACTGGATATTTTGCGACGAAAATTTGATTCGTCGCAAAATGTAACCTTTTACGACAATAAATTTCTCGCAAAAAATCAACCTTTTACGAGAAAAAAATTTCTCACGAAAAGCCCTTCTAACTTATTATGAATACATGTCACTACTGGATATTTTGCGACGAAAATATATATTCCTCGCAAAATATGACCTTTTGCGAGAAAAAATTCCTCGCAAAAAGTTAAAATTAAAACTTAATAACTTTTCTCTTTCCTTTTCTTCTCTTTGTTTGTGGTCCATCTAATGTATAAGTCTTTGTTTAAAAAATGACCCAAAAAAAAAGAATAAAGAAAGTATTAAAAATCTAATTTGATTTTAAATAAATTTGACAATTTTTAAGTGTAGTAGGGTCATTTGGATATGCATATAAATTTTTATAAAAAAAAAGACCCTTTGTGATTCCATTCATGCTTTTAAATGTGAAAAATTATTAAGATATTCTAAATTTAGTATTTGTAAAAGAGATAAATAATTAAAATAAACTCGTATATATGTGTGTGTGTGTGTGTGTGTATGTGTGTGTAAGATATGAATAGTTAATAATCCAATAATCAAGCATAAAATTTATTGCTAATTATTTATATATAATCTAATTTATGTGTGGTTTATATATGTCTAACTACTAAATTACAATTATGATAAACTTATTACTATGACTAATTTTTAATTGATGAAAATGAGATTGGAAAAAAACAATCCAACTTCTAAAAATCTAATTTATTTTTCAATGTTTAATTATATGTCAAATAAACATAAATAAATAAATAATTAATAATCATGTAATGTTGCCTATAATTATGTTTTTTATTTTTTATAAAGTATATTAATTTAGACAGTATATTTTTCTTAGACTTTTAATTTTTATCGTATAGTTTTGAGTAAATTGTTAAGATATTTTAAACAATTGTTAGAGTTTATTTTAAGGGAGATAAATAATTAAAATGAACTCTATAACAAAAAATAAATACATTCATTACATATTGATTACTATATGAATAATTAATCATTTACTGGTAAATGGCAAAAACTAATTTTCAATTCCTAATACATATGATACTTGTAACATATGTATATGTATATATGTCTAATAATTAAATTACTTCTATGAAAAAAATATTTTTGATAATTGTAAAAAATATTTTTAATAATTGTTATGTTTATAAAAAAAAATGGATAATTAATTTAAAGGCATTCTATACTTGAAAATAAATGCAATTTTGTTACTTTTTTATATGATTATAATATGAATAATTAATCATTTACTGATCAAATTAGAAAAGTTTATTTTCAATTTCTTATAATAACAAATATGACATATATAGATATCTAATTATTAAATTACAACTATTACAAACTTATGGTTTGCATTTGTCAAGATATTTTAAATATTAATTATTAGCATTTGTAAAAGGAATAAATAATAAAAAAATTCACTAAAAGTAAATGCATTTGTTACATAATAATTATAATATGAGTATTTGATCATTTATTTATTAAAGTATTAAAAACTTATTTTCAATAACTCGCACATGACAATTATGCCTTATATATAGATGTCTATGTATTATGCATTTGTTAATGATAGTTGACTTGTGTGTATTTTGTTAACACTTTAATACATATGAAAATTATGACATACATTTATATGTTAATAATTAAATTATCTCCATCACAAATTAATTTTTTAAATTTGTAAAACATATTTTTAATGTTTTTAAAAGAAATAGATAATTAAAATAAATTATAGCTAAAATGAATGGAATATTTTTGTTACATATCTGATTATAATATCAATAATTAATTATTTATTGATCACTAAAGAAATTTTTTTTTGTAATTTCTCATATAACAACTATGACATATGTATAAATGTCTAACTATTGTTTACATTTGTTAAATAATTCTTGAGTTGTTGTACCTATTTTATTAACATTTTAATACTCAATAAAAAATAATTAAATACCATATAATGTTTTATATTTCTATTGTATATGGTTGTTATATTATTTATTAATTTGTCATCAAATTATTTAATACCAATCCAATATTATATAAATTTAATTATGGATGAAAATTTAATTAATAAATAAACTTATAATTATCCAAGTCTAAGTATGGTTCATTTAAATATTTTTAATTTTAGATTTAGATTTTAATTTTAATATTTTTTTAAAGACTTATAGTGACAAAAATTTTGTCGTAAAAGATTAGCATTTTGTCGCTAAAGATTAACATTTTAGACTTTTAGTGACCACTTTAAAATTCCTCGCAAAATGGGGTCTTTCGCAAGGAAAATTTAAATCCAAATTCGTCGCAAAAACTAAATTTTAAGCGGACTTTTTTCCCGCTTATTAAATTTCAAAATTTTTACACCTTTAGCGACAAAACCTTTGTCGCTAAAGACCAAAATTTTGTCGCAAAAAGAAAATTTTAGACGGACTTTTACCCGCTCCTATTTATTTCATATTTTTTAAATTCTTTTACGATAAATTTTTCGTCGCAAAATGTCCAAATTTCATCGCAAAAAATCAATGCCTTTATTATATATACACCACCTAATTCTTTGATTTACTTCATTTTCTTCCATCTAGTCTAATTTCCTCTTCATTTTCATTTTTATCTACTTCTCTTCTTTCCTAACACTATTATCAAGGTAAATATTTTTACTCATTTTTTCTTTTATGTTGTAATATATTTACTTACAAGATTCATATATTTTTTATTTTTTAATTGTCAATTAATATTACACTTTTTTGTTTAGTAGGTATTTTGGAAGAGGTAATGCAATTAAAAATCTTAAGTTCTTTATTTCTTTAACATTTTTTTTTGTATACACTTATCTCTCATATCCTTAATTATTACTAATTAATATTTTACTTTTTTTTTGTTTTTAATAGGTATAATTGAAGATGGGGTATATTTGAAGCCTTGAAGATTGATATAAAATCAAGCAACAAAAAATTTAGTGGAGGATGAAGTTTTGTATTTGTTGTGTTATCTTGTATTTTTATTTTTTTTTTGTTTTTCCATGTACAACCAAAGTTCCAATGTTGTATTAAATTTTTGTAATTTGTTATTATTTAATAAAATTATTCTTACAAAGAATTATGTTGCATAATGACATAATTTTGCTGTTTTATTTTCAAATTTATAACAAATTAAAATAAATTTTATGAATTATTAAAAAAATCAATTATTTTAAAAAAATTAGGTCTTTCGCGACGAATCTTTTGTCACTAAAGATCAGATTTAGTGACAAAAAAGTAGTCACAAAAGATATTTACAATGAAAATAATTTGTTTTAAATACGATTTTGGTGCAAAATTTTTTGCGACAAAATTCAAATTTGTCGCAAAATATGCTCTTTTGCGACGATTCGCAAAAGGTTAACATGACGTAATCCTATTTGCGACAAAATATTTGTCGCAAAATACCACTTTTTGCGACAAAAATTTCCTTGCGAAAAGTCTTTTTGCGAGAAATTCAAGATTCGTCGCAAAAAAACCTATTACGACTCACATTTTGCGACTGGAACGCGACGAATTTATTTTCGTCGCAAAAACCTATTGCGACGAAATTTTGACTTTTTGCCACGAAATATTTCCTCGCAAAAAGTCATTTTTCCTGTGGTGTAGGAAACAAATGGGTCTTTAAACTCAAGCTAAACAGTGATGGCTCTATTCACAGACATAAAGCCAGGCTGGTAGCCAAAGGCTTTCACCAGACTCCAGGAATTGACTATACTAAGACCTATAGCCCTGTGGTGAAACAAGGAACAATAAGGGTGATTTTGACCTTAGCTATAGCTAAAACCTGGAAGATAAGGCAGCTAGATATCAATAATGCCTTTCTAAATGGAAACCTGGATGAATCAGTGTATATGGTACAGCCTAAAGGCTTCATTGATTCCACAAAGCCTACACATGTTTGCAAGTTACATAAAGCTCTCTATGGCCTCAAACAGGCCCCAAGAGCTTGGTTTGACAAATTAAGAAACATATTGTTAGGTTGGGGATTCACAAACTCTAAATCAGATTCTTCACTTTTTGTTCTCAAGGAAGCAGGGACTCTTATTTTTATCCTTGTCTATGTGGATGATATCCTAGTGACTAGAAATAATCCACAAATTGTACAATGCCTTATCTCAGATCTAGACAAACTCTATGCTCTAAAAGATCTTGGGGAGTTACACTACTTTCTTGGTATAGAGGTAAGAAGAAATGACACTCGTATATACCTGAACCAATCTAAGTATGTTTCTGATCTGTTGAAGAAAATCAACCTAGAACACTTGAAATCGTGCTCAACTCCAGCTGTGATTTGCAAAAACCAGGCACCAGAAAATTCTGAACTCTTCTCGGATCCCACTCTCTATAGAAGTACTGTGGGAGCACTACAATATCTTACTCATACCAGACCGGATATAGCCTACAGTGTGAACAAGCTTAGTCAATTCCTTCAAGCACCCAAAACTGTACATTGGCAGGGTGTAAAAAGGATTCTAAGATACCTACAAGGCACCAAATCTCTTGGTTTACATATTAAACCATGTGAAAACATTAACATAATTGGATTCACTGATGCAGATTGGGCTTGCAGCATAGAGGATAGGAGATCCATTGGGGGTTACTGCATATTTCTTGGTGACGCTCTAGTCTCATGGCAATCCAAAAAGCAACCTGTAGTTTCCAGGTCAAGCATAGAGTCTGAATATCGAGCTCTTGCTCAGGCTACTGCTGAAATAGCCTAGATACAGTCTCTACTGTTGGAACTTCATTGCTAATCTTCCCAATGCCCAATTGTTTGGTGTGACAACACAAGTGATGCTGCCTTGGCCTCCAATCCAGTGTATCATGCCAGAACCAAACATATAGAAATTGACATCCACTTTGTGCGTGACAAAGTTCTTCAAAAACTATTGGATGTGTGCTATGTTCCCTCATGTGACCAAGTAGCTGATTGCCTCACCAAACCTCTAACAACCCCTCAATTCCATCACTTCAGAAGCAAACTGGGAGTCACTGAAGTGCCCTCCAATTTGAGGGGGGATGTTAAGGAAGCTCATGTCATACAATTAGAGTAGCCTGGCCTTGCTGTTAAGTTCCTTCATAATTAGTTGATCAAGCCAGTTAACCAGGTTATTAAGCCTTCATCAAGTCTGTTATTTCTGCTTATTACTTTGTTTAGGATTTTTCTAGAAATAGCCAGGTGTAATAGTCTTATTTGCTGTTGTAATATTTCCTAGATAGATAACACCTGACAGCTGGATTGTAACAAACTTTTTCTCAGCTCATCTATATATAAAAACTTCTACTCATAGCAGTTTTGCTGCTGTGTGAGCTGAAATTTTTATTCATAAGAAAGTTCAACTGATGGTGAAGAAGGGCTAGCCTGGTCCCCAGCCAACCTACAGGACGACCCATCATGGATACATATCGCGAATGTTTAATTTATTGGAGAGTGTGTATATATATATATATCTCAGAATTTTTGTGTCCATTTGAGTGTATATCTTTATTGTTAAATAGGCCAGGCAACGTGCAAACAATAAAAACTTGTATATGTTCCAGGATGAGTTGAAACAAATTAATTTATCCCAAGGAAGAGGCCAAAATCCAAAAGAACAGAGAAAGGCAGGCAAGAACAAGGGCAAAGAAGAAAGAGGTAAGAGGTACAAAGTCAAGAAGAAGAAGATGAAATGTTGCGCTTTTTAGATGATTAATACTTGAGTAAGAAGACCGCAAAATGGAATACTGAAGGACCCCGAGAGGAGTCCAAAGACTTTGCAGCAGAAGCTAAAAGTTGTTCTTTTTTAAAAAAAAAAAAAAAACTTTATTGCATATATGTTAACAGAGGATCAGATTGACCTTTTGTTTCCTGATGAGACTTGGAGTTTAGGCGTTTTTTCCTTCTCATGCTCAGACCAAAATCAATACCGCTATTTTTAATGCTCTTTCCAGGACAAAGGAGACGAATTATAACAGTAATACCTAGACTCCAAATTTTGATGATAAACATTAAAAAGGAGCGATGGTTTCCCTTACCACGTGGTTGACTTCAAATTAATTAATTTCTCTATTTATTACTACTTTTCGAAACGTTTTGAAGTAAAACTGAATACACATTGTTACAGTACCTTTTACTAAGCCAATGGATTAGAACAGTTTAGAGTTTAGCATAATAATGTGATTGCTTCCAGGCTAGGACATAGTTAGAATAAAAAATATGACCTGTGAGTATCATATCTGGGTGTAGAGACTGTGAAATGATGTAATTGATAAAGTTTAATTTAAAATGTCTTCGACAAGGGGGACAGTAGATTTGGCTGTACCCTGTACCGGCAATAAATAAATTAATTAGTAGCAACATTATTGAAACTTAATGTTCTTACTTAGTTTATTTTGGTCAGATAGATTCATATCACTTGGAAATGACAATTCCTTGAATATTGGTGGAACCCTCTTGTAAGTTTTGTCTATCAATTTGGACTTTTCTATTCCCCCCTTGTTTTAAGAGAAATTCTTAAATATTAATCAAATTAAACAAGGAGACTCGCTATGGCTATTGTAACTGTTGATAAAGTTTAATTTATATCCACATTTGCAAGATTGATATGTATAGTATGAATCTGTGCATCTGTCTCCCTCTGGGAAAATCCATTAGAAACTGTTCATATATATGTGTGTGTGTATATATACACACACACACATATACATACATACATATATATATATATCTATATATCTATATATATATATATATCTATATATCTATATATATATATATATATATATATATATATGTATGCATGTATGTATGTATCACAATTAAGTATGAGAACAATTATTGAGGGAGGACGATTCAAATCTAGCTAGTATATATGTGTGTTTGCATGTGATAGTGCTTAGTCATTAGCATGCCAAATTCAAAGTGTTACCATCCCTCTATTACCATATACATACCAATATTGGCAACTTACTTATCTTATTAACTAAAGAGAGATTGATTGATGGTGAAAATTAGTTTTTTTTCACTTGGGACAGAGATGTGGCAAGTCTAAAAGTTCCATATAACCTTATTCAAACACATATTATAAATTCTTAGCACTTAGCATATAAGGGTAATCCTTGAGAGTGGGGGTGTCAATTTTTGACACGACACAATGTTCTTACAACATTAATAATTGGGTCAGATTCGTGTTGAGGATGTTTGGTACACCAACCGATTTAATGATACGAATAGTTAAATATATTTTATCTATCTTTAACTTGCAAACCTATTTAATGATGTAAATTGTTACATAATTATAACATATATACTATAAAACTAAAAATTCTATATCATGAAGCAAATTAATCTGTATAATAGTAAATTAGGATGATTTTAATTATTTTTTATACTAAGAATTGTTTATATTCTAAGAGTAATTTTAATTAAAGTAAATATATATAATATGATACAGTATGCATAAATAGATTAAATAATTAAGTAAATTATGTGAATTTAATATGACACGATTATAACACATGGGTGGCATTTTTAATATTCATGTCATATCTGTGTTTCAAATCTCAGTCGACACATATGACACAAATTGACACCCCTACATGAGAATATGTATCTAAAACAATGAAAAACACAATCTTTGACATTCCTAGGCATAGCTAGCAAAGTTATTAATTCCATCAATTGCGACCACAACAATCACATTTATACCAATTTTACTTTGAGCGCGTACATGCACACATATATCTTCAGTTACTTAAATATATATCTTATTATGTTAATTGGGGCATTGCTGGATCGCTTATCAGAGATTTAATCAATGCGTTTCTGAAACTAATTAATGAAGACGAGCGATAAGAAATATGATATGAATATCTAGCTAATTGAAAGTTGAGGTTTTGTGATTAAGAAATTAATTTAAAGCAGACCAAATTAAGAATCATCAGATGAAGGACAATTGGGTTAAAATTGCAGAAGAAAAGATCACAAGATTGCATAAAAATTTGATGACCATGCAAAAAGATCGTACGAACAATACTCAGACACCATTCCTTGTTACAAACGTCAAACAATTGTCTACAACACCGCGGCGAGATTCCCGGCCGCTCCTCTTCCTCGACTCTCCCATGTTTCCTCTTCTGTCTTAATCATAATTTAATCATATCAAATCAGATGTTCATTTAATTTCCACACACCTCCATCAAGGAGCGTGCATTATTATATATTTGCTCACTCTACATTTAATTACTATTAAATAATCTATCTTAGTTTATTAGTTTATAGTCTACAATACGCTACATAAAGGTCTAATGCGTAATAGTATTTTCTAGATACATATTTCGTATTATTTTTTGTAATACATGATGCCTTGATACTCATACATAATTAAACCAACATACATAGTTTAAAAGATATTAAAGCAAAACAAAAAAATTAAAAAAAACCCCAAATAGAAGGCACTATTATAAATTATAGTTACACCTTAATTTTTTTCTTTTATTATCTAATTAAATTTAATGTAAAATGATGAATATACTCTCATTTCTTGAGTCATACACGTAAGGTCTCAACACTCTACTCCACAAATATCTAATATTATTGGGCGTATCATTATTTATTTGACTAATCAATGAAAAAAAAAAAAGTAAATCTCCAAAACAGTGTTCTAAACTTGCTTCTTTTTATATTTTACCCGAAAAGTGAGCAGTAAAAATGATACCCGCAACGGAGCAGACGCGTGTTGACTGTGGTATATGAGTTTTGACTTCTTATATCCTGCGTTGACTTTGACGCCGACATCAACATGCAAATTACTCAACACAAATACGATAATTATCATGTAATATAATGTATAAATTAATAATACGGGTTTTTTTAATATAATTTGGTAAATCTAATGGAGATATATGAGATTTAGATGTTACGTAGTCAATGATTATGTACGAATTCTTTGCTTTGAGTAACTTGAAGTGAAGATTCAACGTAAGCTTAGAAGTAAGTAAATAAATAAATAAATTAATATTGTAATATCCAGGAAGCTAAGTCATTTGCTATTACAGTTCTTTTCTCCCATCACGTGGGTCAGTGCGGGGCCATGAGGCTATACTATCTATCACTCTCTCTCCCTTCTGTCATTACCCAAACGAGCCGTCACTTCTTTAATTTCTCACATAGAGAGAGAGACAGAGAAGAGTATGTGTTTATGTGCAGGTTCCTTTATGGTGTGGTTGCTATAAGTCTCAGTTTGTCAACAGAAGAAGATTAAGCTTGAATTTCTTGCGTTGTTAAATCTTTAGAAGAGAGAGAGAATAGTGTGTTGTTTTGCTTTATGCGGGTGTGGCTGCAATGTCAATGTCATTTGCCGGTGGCAAGAGAATCATGTACTCTTCTATGGTATTGGTGGTTATGTTCACGGTGGTGTTACAGATTTGGGTTTGCTGTGACTGCCAGGCAGAAGCCATACGGATTTTCCCAGGAGGTGAAATGACAAAGGTCGTGAAAGAGAGCAACATAAGCACTTCTTCATATAAGAAGAGCTTTAAAGGAGACCTATTATTCCATAACCGCTACTTCAACAGATCAACTCATCAAAAAGGATTTGACGCCAATAAGAGAAGAGTGCCCAGTTGCCCAGATCCTCTCCACAACTAGTACAATTATTTATTATTCATTTCTTTTCTTTTCTTTTTCCTTAAAACATCATCCTTTTCACTTTTGTTTTTTCTGTATGTTATCCAAAATACCCACGTTTTTCTCTAAAATTCCATGTTAATATTTGATCTCTTTCGTAATATTCGGGAGGAAAACGAGGGTATTTTGGTATTTTAAGTTTTTCATTTGCTAGAAATTAAACTAAGAAATTTTTAAATGAACGATCACGGTGTGTATAGGAGCTGATCATGAGAATTTTGATTTACAGCCACATTAATTACGGTGCTATTTCATTTGTATTGCCGCAATTAAGGAATCTCTGTATGCACTAGCTAGCTACTTTTCGTTCCCCTTCTGGGTCCTTTTGTTATTAGGTTACTTAGCCTTTCTTTTGAAGAAGACGAAGTAGAGGCAGCTTTTGGAAACTAGTGAAGACAATGTAATTACAAGATTCATCAATTTTCACTGCAACTTTAACAATACACAGATTTTTTTTTCTTTTTATTAAATTAAATTCCTTAATATATATTTGCACCGTTTTTAATACATTGATCTTGCAGTTGCAGTGCAGTAGTGTCGATAAGATATGACAGTAAGACACAGGCTATGGTGTTTGCCATATATCAAATGTTTGGTTTAGTAAGTTAGTTTCAGACTTTATTCGATATTGAATCTCAACTTAGCATTTTTTAGGTATTCCTTGCGGGGTTTGTCTTTGATACATGTGGTAAGTTTTCTTTAAATTAACTTGCTGCACCTTCTTCTTATCTTTCCGCAACAAGTATGCTTAATTGATCTACCAACATGCTTTTCATCTTATTTTTAATTATATTTTGCAATTATAATATAATCATATTCTTTCTAAAGTCTTGTGTAATGTAAGTAAAATGAATATGTGTATAATACATATTTATTAATGGTTTTACTTCTCTTTTGATTGTGCGTAAATTAAGCCTTGTAAAATTATTATTTTTTAAATTACCAATTTGATCAGCCTAAGCCTTCATCTACTCAATATTATTTATTTTATTTTTTTGGATGGAAGATATTCCTCCTGCAACAAAACCAAGAACGTGGTTTGCAAAAGTTTAAGTATAAGATTCATACAAACTTTTGAAACCAACACAACAGAGATTTCATGAAAACAGTTAAAAATAATTAAAAGCAAAGTAGTTGAATGTTAGATGGACAGTAGTGATCGTAAATTAGTGTAATTTAGAAACTTGCAAAACTTTTTAATTGCTTCTTCCAGTTAACTTTTTGTCCTCTTACAGAAAAAAGTGCATCAAGACAATATATAATCGAGTGTGGACACAGAAACTGAAATTTAAAATCAACTTTACTTATGGGCTATTTTTGATATTCTTCCATTTTATAATTGCATGTTTGTGTTTATTGTTAGCAGACAATATGTGTGTGTCTCTCTCGTAATTTTGAGTGGATCGATCGACTAAATCATTTCCCTTGGCATTACAAATTTTCATTGAACCCCCCATTGTTAGGTGTTGTTCTTTGCCATCCAATGGAGATAGCAAATTATTTTCTATAAATAAAAAAATTTTAAAATTAAAAAAAATAGCTTCTCAACTAAACACAATGGATAATATGTCCATTTTGTAGTACATTAATTATATCATCCTAATTATCTTAAGTGAAAACAATTTTTTGTGTGACATTTTTTGTTATATATGTAGACATTTGCATTCTTTTTTTTCCCCCAATATAGATCCAATTACTTTTTTTCTGGCATAATTAACTTTATCATCCATGCTAATGCCTTTTTAACGTAATTTTCTAGCATTTTCATGTAGTCTTGTAAGTGGTACTCCTAATGTTCTCATGATATCTTATTCACGCAAATGAACATCTGTTGAGTAATATATATATCACACACAATTGGAATAAAAAGTTGTACATGTTCTGAATATTCTTAAGGTGAAAGTTTTAGGAATCCAAAAGAGCATATAAGAGAATTGTTATATACATCAGCTCACTTTTGGGTGGTTTTGGAGAATGTTTAAGACCATTGGAAGAAACTTTTTATTAGTACAAATCATAGGGTTTGGATTTTGAATGGGTTTATTATAGGAAATCGATGTGGGAAAGCGCCACGTAATATGCGGCGCAAGAGGTTTAGAAAAGCTGCAAGTGCTTTGTGGGCGTGTTGTTTTGTTTGTTAGTGATTTGGACTTGGAATCAAATTGACTTATCTCCCATCAAGACAATTTGGCTCACCAATTAATGCCGTGTTTGTATTTGTAATTGACCCATAATTCATATACTTCTACTTATACATGTCTCTCTATCCGTTTATTTGTGTCTAATTTGTATATGCGCACATAGTAAAGTAATTAGTAATCAGAGTAGAGAGGGTTTGCGGTTGACGCTAATATGTCAGATCAAACCAGTGCTTCTTTCGTAACCTGCTATCATTTAATCACAAATTTGATGACCCAATAGGCAGCCTACTTTCAGCTTGTCAATTTCCAAAAGCCCAATGACCAATACGAATCAACTTTGGTATTTGGAGTAATAAGCTTGCAGACTATTCCTACAGTTTAGTAGTTTGGAGAAGCATGTTGTTTGGTTTACGAGAAACCAGCTGCTGAGCAGTAGTCTTAATTCTCTGCCGTTCAAAGATTCAAATCCAGCTTGCCAATTTCCACTCTTTAATTAATTAACTAGAACGGCTGAGCTGAAATTATTCTGAAGATATACTCCACAAATATATACTATATGTGTATTTATGTAATCATATGTCGGCTCTTGTTCTTCTAAAACCCGTGCTTATTTTCCTTTTGGGCTAGATGGTTCAACCTCACTAAAAGACTCAAATTCTGACTCGAACATGCTCAAAGATGGTCCGACCCTCTATAACCAAGGAGCAGTAAACCCATGGCCTCAGCAGGCATGGTATATGCTTTTATTACATACTTTTATTACTTAAGGATCTGGGCCTGGCAGTTGAAACACTTATCTCCCCAAGCCTAACCATTCCTTACGTTTCAATATATACATTATGGCCACTTCGTTGGAAAAAAAAAAAACACTCAAAAGCAAGGGGAGTGTTTTAATGTTGATAGGTGTCTATTTATGTATTACTTTTATATCAATTCGTCCATGTTTCTTTGCTATATTCCGTGGTATTTTTATGTTTTTGTGTGTTTTGATGTTTGTAGGAGTTTTGGAGCAACTTGCACAAAAATGGAGTAAAACCCTTCATTTTCACCTCTGCTAGTCAACCATCTTCTCGGATTTAATTGTATTGATATACAATGAACCCGATGACATATTATATACCGTTGGAAAGCTCTCGAAGTCTATTTTCTGGAGAAATTTACGGTTTATAAATCCATTCAGTGTACCAAAAGTTGTAATCAAAACAGTGTGAGATGTATAGAAATATAATTCCACAAGTCACTGTAGCATGTATAATACGGGGCACTGTAGCAATTCACTGTAGTAGAGTATTTAAACACATTTTAGGGTTTTATTTTGATGACTTGAAGAGGGGAGAACGTGGTGGAGGCAGCAGCTCTGGAATTCTTTCATCTCCCGGAGTTCTTGAAGGAGAAAGGAAGCTTGGAAAGAGGAAGAACTACAATCCAAAGAGAATTACATCAAATTTGTTAAGTTTTTCTCTTCCCTTTCATTTTCTGGAATGTCTCCATGTTGTATTGTATTTACCACGTTCTTAAACATGTGTAACTGAATCTGAATTGGTTGAGGGTGATTTCAAAGCCCCTGATATGGTTTTTGTAAGTTGATTGTGCAAGAAGTTGTTATCCAATTCTCTAATTGAATTTGCTTATATTTTCCTATATCTAATGCTTATGATTGCTTGCTGGATTGTATTTCGAATGGCCAACTGAATATAATCTGGTTGTTGTCTATTGCTAGACTAGAAATCTTGATCCGTAATTGTCTTGAATTTCTAATCCTTAGTAGCAAAATTGTGATCAGAGATTGCAATTGGAGAATACAACCTAAGTTAAATAATCCGAGCTTGTGTGTTTATTGCTTAGATCAACCTATCTTTCTTATCGTAATGCATCCATTGAATTAAATTTAGAGAGCTTGTTCTAGGTTGTTTAATGGATAGAGATTAAATAAAAAGCCTGTTTTGTTTAACAACAAAGTAAGGAAAGATTGGGATAACAGAGCTTGTTGTTATCTACGGTTGATAATTTCAATGCTGTAATTGGATGACAATTCTATGTTAATTCACAAATTCATATCTTGTGGCAGAGAAAGAACCCTTAACCAAGTGTCTCTCATTGATTTTTCACTCCATTTTACTTTGTGTTGTGTTATTGTGCATTTACTTTAATATTTCATTTAGTTAATCCATAAACAAAACCCCCCCCCACCACATTTATTTTGTTGTTGCTTTTGAATAACAAATTCAATTAGAATCAATCCTCGTGGGAACGACATCTACTTATCACTTTATTACTTGTGCGACTAGTATACTTGCTAGTTTGGAACGCATCAAGTTTTTGGCGCCGTTGCCGGGGATTGATTTTCTAATCAATTTGTTATTTTCTTTTCATTGTTGACTCATATTTTCTTTGTTTTTCTTTTCTGATTGTTTGTGTTTAGATAACATGGCAGTAAACTTCTATCAATTCAGTAGCGGATTTGAGCCACAAGTACCATGGAGAGTAAATGAGGTAAGCACTCCGAACATTGAACAACAACTTTCTGAGCTAACCTCTCTTGTGGAAAACATGGCTGTAGGAGATATGCAAAAATCTTATGAATGTGGGATATATTCTACGATGGAGCATCCAATCGACATGTATCCAACTTTACAAGAAGAATATATGGAACAAGCCAATGCCATGGGTGGATTTCCAGGACAAACAAGGCAATGGTATGATCATTTCTCTAACACTTACAATGCTGGATGGGAAGATCACCATAATTTCAGTTACTGGAATCATCAACCAATCACTCAAAATGTGATACCAAATCGGCCACAAGGTTTCAATCAACCTAGAGTGCAGCAACCTTTTCAAATGCAACCACCACCAATGCCACATCCAGCACCGCAACCAGCTTCACAAAACTCAGGTATGTCTCTCCTGGACATTGTTAATGCACTTGCCACTAACACAATGCAATTCCAGCAGGAAACTAGGGCAAGTATCCAAAACCTGGCAAATCAAATGGAAAATTTGGCTACTAGCATGAGCAAATTTGAGGGCCAAGACTCAGAAAAATTATCTTCTCAAATGGTGATCAATCCAAGAGAGACTGCTAGTGCAATAACTTCACGAAATGGAGAGCAATTAGATGTCTTGCCAAGGAAATCACAAACTGATGAAGAAGATGACACCACTTCCATCATGAACAAAACATTGACTTCTCAGGTAAATCCGATAACTCCCATTCCTTCATATGTTACTCCTCCACTTTTTCCTAGTAGATTTGCAAAATCGAAGAAGGAGGAACAAGAACAGAAAATCTTGGAAACCTCTCCCAAAATTGAGGTAAATATACCACTTCTGGATGCTATCGAGCAAGTACCTTGTTATACAAAATGTCTCAAGGAGTTATGCACCAGCAAGAGGAAGTTAAAAGGAAATGAGAAAGTAAGTGTGGGGGAAAATGTTTCAGCTGTTTTACAAGGAAAAATTCCTTCGAAATACAAAGATTCAGGTACGTTCACCATTACATTCACCATTGGTAAAACTAAGTTTGAAAGAGCTACGTTCGATTTAGAAGCATTTATTAACATCATGCCATATTCTATTTATGCTTATTTAAATCTTGGACCTTTTGTGGAAACTGGTATTACCATTCAACTTGCTGATCGTTCTAATGCATATCCCAAGGGAGTTGTGAAAGATGTGCTTGTGCAGGTGAATCAATTGGTTTTCCCAGCAGACTTCTATGTTCTTGAAATGGAGGATGAGACATCTCCTAATCCAACACTAATTCTTTTAGGGAGACCATTCTTGAAAACTGCTCGAACTAAGATTGATGTTCATGATGGCACTCTCACCATGGAATTCGATGGCGAGGTGATCGTTTCAATATTTTTGAGGAAATGAGGTACTCTAATGACTTACATTCTGTTTTTGCAGTTGACGTTATTGATTATTTGCCACAACAATGTTTTGAGTTAACTCGCAAGAATGGAGTGGATGTTGCTATTAGTGAACACATAAGGATAGAAAGTTTCAAAGAACCAAGAAAGCTGATACAAGTGTCTAAAGAAGTGGAGGAAGCTGTGACAAGCTTGGATGAGACTATAGCTATCACCACAAATAGGTATGATGTTTCGTACATTGAATTGCCTTTATCTAATGAAAACTTCTTCCTTCTGTGATGAAAGCCAATACCTTGGAGCTTAAGTCACTTCCAGATCATTTGAATCATAGATTCTTGGGTGAGAATGATACTTTGCGAGTTACAATGGAAATGGGCCTTGCACGAATACAAGAAGAGAAACTCGTCCGAATACTTACAGATCACAAAATAGCTATTGAGTGGACAATTGTTGACATCCAAGGCCCATCCATATGCATTGACCGTATCTTGTTAGAAGAGGGATCCAAGCCCATTAGAGAAGCACAACAGAAATTGGATCCTCCCATGATGGAACCAACGTCGGGCTGAGGACGTTAAACCAAGCGCTTATTGGGAGGCAACCCAATGTTTTTGAAAAATAAAAAAAAAGAAGAAAAGAAAAATAAAATGAGGTAATAATGATCGATTTTTGTGTCTCGAGGAGATTCCTTTCGTAGGCCATCAAATTGATCAGGTTTTATCTCTCTTTGCCATCTGTCTCATTTGTTTTTATATTTTTTTTACTTGTTTTTGACTTTTGTTTGTTATTATGTTGTTATCTCTTTTATGTGTCTTTAGTTTCGTTTCTGCTCTTTTCTTTTCCTTTCTTTTGTTCAATTTGATTACTCTATGCTTTGAGCTCATTTGTGCAGCAGCTTGTGGAAACATCTAAACGGAAGTTGAAGCCATTGCCTGAAGGTTTGAAATGTGCACATCTTGGAGAAGAACAGACTCAATCGCATTATCGATAATATCTCTCCTTTTCTTCTCTTCAATGGATGCCGATATCTTTCTGTCGAACCTTCGTAAATATTTTCCTTCACTTCCTCAAAATGCTGTGTTCAAAATTTATAAAGTACGGATGACTAGACTTTGGGCGTTGATGCTCTTAAATGTGCCTGCTGATATCCGATGGCTTATCGAAGCCAAGGTGAGATTGTCCGGTGAGCCGGACATTAATCTCGCAAAATACATGCCTGGTCTAGGAAAAAGCTACTACGCCAAGAGGCGAAGAGCGAAAAGGTTACAAGTATGTTATAAATGTGCTAGATGGAATTGTAACCAGACTTGTCGTTCATTAGGTTTTGCGTCCAGGAATAGAGAAGATAAACTTTCATTTATTAAGAATGGTCTGAGTAATGAGTCGCTGGATAATGTTTTGTTAACTCTCGAGTCACATTCTTGTGGACTTGTTCAGCGTGAATTGCTTAATCTATGGACACAATTTCGTGATGAATTGCAGTGTTATAGTCTAGGGAATCTGACTAAAAACGACCCTGTTTGCCAGTTTATAAGAAAACTGGATGGGAAGCAAATCCCCGACTCATAGAAGGCGTTTCAGCCGTTACTGGACGTAAAACCAGAGGAAGATGTGAGCCACAATCACAACTACTTGTATATTTGAATGTGTGTTGTTGTTGTCGAATTTTATTTCTTTCTTGTTCGTTTGATCTGATTATCAATGTTGTTTTTGTGTTGTTGTTGTTTGTTGATTTTGTTTGTTTTAATTTCAAGTTTTCTTTTTGACAAACCAGATGACTACCCCATGATATAAGCACACGTAGAAGACAAGTGTGGAGGTTTTGTCAACCTCCGCCGAAAGTATATCTTTACTTTTCATGCTTCACGTGAGAGATAAGTATGGCGGTTTTGTCAAACCCCATCGAAAGTATATCTCTAATTGTCATGCTTCACGTGGGAGACAAGTGTGGCGGTTTTTTTTCAAACCCCACCGAAAGTTTATCTCCATTTTTCATGCACACGTGGGCGACAAGGGTGGAGGTTTTGTCAAACCCCACTGAAAGCATATCTATTTTTTCAAATCTCGGGGCGATAAATCTGCATCGAGCAACCCCCATCGAAAATTATGTCCCCATGTATCAAATTTGAGAGTTTTTATGTGTGTATATATCCATTTTCATATTTTCAAATGTCATTATTATAACCTGTCTTACACTTGAAAAGCATATTACCTAACGTGCATCATTGTCTTACACAAGGTTAGAGCACTTGTAGAAATGGAGAAAACACCAATTCGGCGATTCCAAAATATATGCGTATTTTGTGGATCGCAATTTGGTAAAGATGGAGAGTTTACAACAGCAGCTCTTGATCTTGGTAGGACATTAGCTGCGAGGGGTATTCATTTGATTTATGGAGGGGGTAGTCTTGGGTTAATGGGGTGTGTGTCGACAGCTGCATCCCTAGGAGGGAGCAAAGTTCTCGGCATTATCCCTAAACCATTAGCTGTACGAGATATCGTAGGCAACACAATCGGGGAAGAGTTACAGGTCTCTAGTATGCATGAGCGTATTGCACATATGGTTGTTAAGTCCGATGCATTTATAGCTTTGCCGGGTGGTTATGGTACATTAGAGGAGATATTTCAAATCACCTCTTGGGCACAGCTAAACATCCATAAAAACCCATTGGTTTGTTAAATGTCAATAACTTTTTTGATGGTTTGTTGTCTTTTCTTGATCAAATTGTAGAAAAAAATTTTATCTCACCATCAGCGAGGCAAATCCTTGTTACAGCTTCAACGGCAGGGGAGTTTGATAGGTGTCTATTTATGTATTACTTTTATATCAATTCGTCCATGTTTCTTTGCTATATTCCTTGGTATTTTTATGTTTTTGTGTGGTTTTGATGTTTGTAGGAGTTTTGGAGCAACTTGCACAAAAATGGAGTAAAACCCTTCATTTTCACCTCTGCTAGTCAACCATCTTCTCGGATTTAATTGTATTGATATACAATGAACCCGATGACATATTATATACCGTTGGAAAGCTCTCGAAGTCTATTTTCTGGAGAAATTTACGGTTTATAAATCCATTCAGTGTACCAAAAGTTGTAATCAAAACAGTGTGAGATGTATAGAAATATAATTCCACAAGCACTGTAGCATGTATAATACGGGGCACTGTAGCAAGTTCACTGTAGCAGAGTATTTAAACACATTTTAGGGTTTTATTTTCATAACTTGAAGAGGGGAAAACGTGGGAGGAGGCTGCATTTCTGGATTTCTCTCATCCCTTGGAGTTCTTGAAGGAGAAAGAAGATTTTGAAAGAGGAGGAACTACAATTCCAAGAAGATTCATCTACAAAGAAGATTTTCAAAGAATTTGCTAAGTTCTTTCTTTCCTTTTCAATTCTGGAATTTCTCTGTATTGTATTTGTTATTCTGATTGAATATGTGTAACTAAATCTGAATTGGTTGAGGGTGATTTCAAAGCCTTGATATGGATTTTGTGAGTTGATTGTGTAAGAAATTGTTATCCAATTCTCTAATTGAAGTTGCTTGTATTTTCCCATATCTAATGCTTATGATTGCTTACTGATTGTATTTGGAATGGCCAACTGAATATAATCTGTTGTTGTCTATTGCTAGATTAGAAATCTTGATCCGTAATTGTCATGAATTTCCAATCATTAGTAGCAAAATTGTGATCAGAGATTGCAATTGGAAAATACAACCTAGGTTAAATAATCCGAACTTGTGTGATTATTGCTTAGATCAACCTATCTTTCTCATCGTAATGCTTCCATTGAATTAAACTTAGAGAGCTTGTTCTAGGTTGTTTAATGGATAGAGATTAAATAAAGAGCTTGTTTTATTTAACAACAAAGTAAGGAAAGATTGGGATAACAGAGCTTGTTGTTATCTACGGTTGATAACTTCAATGCTGTAATTGGATTACAATTCTATGTTAATTCACAAATTCATATCTTGTGGCAGAGAAAGAACCCTTAACCAAGTGTCTCTCATTGAATTTTCAATTCATTTAATATTGTGTTGTGTTATTCTTTATTTGCCTTCGTATTCAGTTTAATTAATCATTCAACAAAACCCCCCATATTTAGTTTATTGTTGCTGAAAAATAACAAATTTAATTAGAATCAATCCTCGTGGGAACGATATCTCACTCATCACTTTATTACTTGTGCGACTAGTATACTTGCTAGTTTCGAACGCATCAAGTTTTTGGCGCCGTTGCCGGGGATTGATTTTCTAATCAATTTGTTATTTTGTTTTTACTACTGATTCTTGATTGTTATTTCCTGATTGTTTGTGTTTAGGCTTTTATGTCCGAGGGAGAAGCGGATCAACGACTTAAGAGAATTAAGGAGTTTCTCCAATCCTCGAATTTAAGGCTAAATCGGTCAATTTCAACTCCACCTCCAGAATTTGACCTTGCATGACACACTTCCCTCCCATCTTCTTGCAGTTCAATCAAATCTGAATCGGAAGCAATGGCGATGGAAAACGATCAGACTCTTAAGGAGTTAGCGGCTCCAATTCTTGATCAACAACCGCTATGCATAAGCACCAATTTTGAGATAGATTTTGAACTTAAATCTGGACTGATTCATCTCTTGCCTACATTTCATGGTTTTTCAGGAGAGGATCCGAACAAACACCTCAAAGAATTTCATGTGGTATGCTCAAGTATGAAACCAACCGGCGTTTCTGAAGAGCAAATTAAATTGAGAGCTTTCCCATTCTCATTAGCAGATTCGGCAAAAGATTGGTTATACTCCCTACCACCAGGTACCATTACCACTTGGAATGAGATGAGTAAACTCTTTTTGGAGAAATACTTTCCAGCCTCGAAAGTTACAAATATTAGAAAAGCTATTAGTGGCATTCGACAACACAATGGAGAATCACTTCATGAATATTGGGAGAGATTTAAGAGGTTATGTGCTAGCTGTCCAAACCACCAAATTAGTGATGGACTCTTAATTCAATATTTCTATGAGGGTCTCCTAACCATGGAAAGGAGTATCATTGATGCTGCTAGTGGTGGAGCACTAGTTAATAAAACACCGAACGTGGCAAGACGTTTGATTAGTTACATGGCAGCGAACTCCCAACAATTCAGCAGTCAATTTGAGCCACAACTACCAAAAAGAGTAAATGAGGTAAGTACTTCAAACATTGAACAACAACTTTGTGAACTTACCTCTCTTGTAAAAAAAATGGCTGTAGGACATATGCAGCAATCTTATAAATGTGGAGTATGTTCTGCCATGGACCATCCAACCGACATGTGTCCAACTTTGCAAGAAGGAGATACATAACAAGCCAATGCTATAGGTGGATTTCCAGGACAACCAAGGCAAAGGTATGACCCTTTCTCCAATACTTACAATGCTGGATGGAGAGATCACCCTAATTTGAGATATGGGAATCGTCAACCAATCGCTCCAAATGCTATACAAAATCGGCCACCAGTTTTTAATCAACCAAGGGTGCAGCAACCATTTCAAGCACAACCACCACCAGTAACACAACCAACACCGCAACCAGCTCCACAAAATTCAGGTACATCTCTCGAGGATATTGTTAAAGCACTTGCCACTACCACAATGCAATTTCAGCAGGAAACTAGGGCAAGTATCCAAAACCTGGAAAATCAAATGGGACAATTGGCCACTAACATGAGCAAAATTGAGAGTCAAAGCTCAGGAAAATTACCTTCTCAGCCGGTGATCAATCCAAGAG
>SNVD02011914.1:0-60305 GCA_013180625.2 Boswellia sacra | reverse complement strand
TCAACAATGGCTCGGATAGATTGGTTTGGAGAAGACAATAAGAGGCGTAAACTGGATTTAACGCTCCATCTGTAATCTCTATCTGCTGGTTTGCTTTGTTTTTGTTTGCTTTCTGTTTATTGTGTTTATTTGAGAGTTTTCATGTTATTTCTTTTGAGCTTTTTTCAGGTTATTTCTTTCGTCCCAGGTAATATTTTCTAATCTCGGTTTTTAGAGTGGTGGCTTAAAAAGTTCAAGTTCTCTTGAAACGTATTCTGTATCTCTTCAATCCATAATGGCTGAATAAGGAGGCTAACTTCTAAACTTTTTAGACCAATTCTAACTGACTTGTTTTTGTTTGCTGGCTTGTTGGACTTTGTTATTTTATGAGTAAGTTTAGTTTTGTGTAATTTAGAGTTGTTGTCTGTTTTTCTCTATATCAGTTTCGATTCCGAAAAAAAAAAAAAACATTGTGAAAAAACCTGAGAATGGCAGAATATGGGGTTTCCTTAACCTTGAAACGCATTCTTGTTCTAAACACATCTGTAGTTTGTTTATTTCATGTTGTTTGAAGTGTCTTGTTTCTTGTTTTGTTCTTTCATAATAAAGGCATATAGTCTGGAAACCTTAAGTCTGCGGGCTACTGGTCCTAAGGATTGTTGAAATATACAATCTTGACTCAGGTGTACAACGGCCCCCACGTACCTCTTTTCTTGCATTTTGTGGGTCCATGATAAGATAATGATTGAAGTAAGAATAACTCTTGGAAATTGATAAATGATGCATGGATCTGTGTGCTTGAAATGTTTATTGGTTTTCGCTTTGCTTTTGATTCCTTGCGCAACATTGAGCACTGAGCTATTATCATTGAGTTATTTGTTCACTTAGAGAAAGTTTATGTAATTTAAGTGTTTCTTCAGATTTTAATGAATTCTAGAACTTGTGTGATGGTCACTCGAGGCGAAATCCTAGACTGTGCAACATTGGCGGAAATGATTTAGGCCATCTTTGGACCGTTTTGAGCCTTAATTAGCCAACCTGACGAAAATGATCCAGACGTTACCCCTTTGAGCCTTTGTAAGCCTTTTTCTTTGTTAACTCACTAAAAGATTTCCTAACCTCAAATGAATGTATTCCAAACAGTTTATCCCTTACCTATGAGCATGTAGATCATTCACAATTAAATTCTGAGCTATGTTCTGGTTTTGGAAAGTTAGAGGAGGTTGGGATGTGTCATGATCAATGCAAGGAGTTCTATTGCTGTTTGTCAAAAAAGCAAAAAAAAAAAAAAAGAGAAAAAAATCTGTACTTATCTTCCACGGACTTAAACATTGAGGACAATGTATTGTTTAAGTGTGGGGGAGTGGAATTGCAGTTAAAAGAAAAAAAGAAAAAAAAGAAGTTCTATACCCTTGGGTGTTCTTAAAAAGAATGAAACATGGGTGTAGTTTCTTTTTTTTCTAAAAATAAAAAAGAAGAAAAAAAAGAAAAAAAAGAAGATTGAGTGTTCTAAATAAGTTTGGGGGAGTAACCTGGTGAATAAAAATAAAGTTATGTTATAGGGGTGAGCTCTACATAATCTTGAATGATTTATGTGTTTGTGGGTGATTTGAGCCAAATTATTATCCTTGATCATACCTTCACCCAAGCCAAAAGTTACAAGCTTAATAAAGTCCTACTTGATCCTTGGTGTTGTACATGTCTACATTAGTGGAGAGTGACTTGAAAAGCAGGCCTATGGAGTTCATTTATACACACATCTTCAATATTAAATATGATTCATTTTTATGCATAAACTCATCTGGGTTACAAGTGATTAGGTGAGAATGGCTCTAACACACACACTTGAGGAATTGAAGTGAAGCGAAACTAATCTTTGAGATGAAATTCTTGATCAAGTGTATTATTTTGAAGTTTTCCTTGGGTTATAATTAAGTATAATCTTTGAGACCTATTTGCAAGATGAAGCATTTGTGTGTTTTAATTTTTTGTTGATTCTGTTTCGGTTTAGTTTTATTTCATATTGTCGTAGTTGCTCGAGGACTAGCAAAGTCTAAGTGTAGGGGAATTTGATAAGTGTCGATTTATATATCATTTTCATATCAATTCGTCCATGTTTCTTTGCTATATTCCTTGGTATTTTTATGTTTTTGTGTGGTTTTGATGTTTGTAGGAGTTTTGGAGCAACTTGCACAAAAATGGAGTAAAACCCTTCATTTTCACCTCTGCTAGTCAGTGATCTTCTCGGATTTAATTGTATTGATATACAATGAACCCGATGACATATTATATACCGTTGGAAAGCTCTCGAAGTCTATTTTCTGGAGAAATTTACGGTTTATAAATCCATTCAGTGTACCAAAGTTGTAATCAAAACAGTGTGAGAAGTATAGAAATGTAATTCCACAAATCACTGTAGCATGTATAATACGGGACACTGTAGCAGGTTACTGTAGCAGAGTATTTAAACACATTTAGGGTTTTATTTTCATAACTTGAAGAGGGGAGAACGTGGTGGAGGCTGCAGCTCTGGAATTCTTTCATCTCTTGGAGTTCTTGAAGGAGAAAGGAAGCTTGGAAAGAGGAAGAACTACAATCCAAAGAGAATTACATCAAATTTGCTAAGTTTTTCCCTTCCCTTTCATTTTCTGGAATGTCTCCATGTTGTATTGTATTTACCACGTTCTTAAACATGTGTAACTGAATCTGAATTGGTTGAGGGTGATTTCAAAGCCCCTGATATGGTTTTTGTAAGTTGATTGTGTAAGGAATTGTTATCCAATTCTCTAATTGAAGTTGCTTGTATTCTCCCATATTTAATGCTTATGATTGCTTGCTGATTGTATTTGAGTGGCCAACTGAATATAATCTGGTTGTGATTTATTGCTAGACTAGAAATCTTGATCCGTAATTGTCTTGAATTTCTAATCATTAGTAGCAAAATTGTGATCAGAGATTACAATTGGAGAATACAACCTAAGTTAAATAATCCGAGCTTGTGTGTTTATTGCTAAGATCAACCTATCTTTCTTATCATAATGCATCCATTGAATTAAATCAGAGAGCTTGTTCTAGGTTGTTTAATGGATAGAGATTAAATAAAGAGCTTGTTTTATTTAACAACAAAGTAAGGAAAGATTGGGGTAATAGAGCTTGTTATTATCTACGGTTGATAACTTCAATGCTGTAATTAGATGACAATTCTACAATTAATTCGCAAATCCATATCTTGTGGTAGAGAAGGATCCCTTAACCAGCTTTCTCCCATTGATTTTTCATTCAAATTTACTTTCTGTTTTTTATTCTTTACTTGCATTCTTATTTCATTTAGTAAAGCATTCACAAAAATCCCCCCCTGTTTAGTTTATTGTTGCTGGAAATAACAAATTCAATTAGAATCAATCCTCGTGGGAACGATATCTTACTTATCACTTTATTACTTGTGCAACTAGTATACTTGCTAGTTTCGAACGCATCAGCATGACATTAATTGATGCTCCTAAATCTAACATAGCTCTTTCAAAATTGGTATTGCCAATGGTGCATGGAATGGTGAACGTACCTGGATCTTTGCATTTCGGAGGAATTTTTCTTTGCAATACAGCTGAAACATTTTCCCCCGCACTTACCTTTTCATTTCCTTTCAACTTCCTCTTGTTGGTGCATAACTCTTTGAGAAATTTTGCATAACGAGGCACTGGCTTGATAGCATCCAGAAGTGGTATGTTTACCTCGATCTTGCGAAAAGTTTCCAGGATTTCTTGTTCTTGTTCCTCTTTCTTTGATTTTGCAAATCTGCTGGGAAAAGGTGGAGGGGTAACATATGAATGAATGGAAGTTTTAGGATTTACCTTAGAAGTGGATGTTTGTTCATGGTAGAAGTGGTATCATCACCTTCATCAATTTGTGATTTCTTTGGTGAAATCTCTAATTGCTTTCCACTTCTCAAAGTTACAGCACTAGCATTCTCTCTTGGATTGATCACTGGCTGAGATGGTAATTTTCCTGAGCTTTGACTCTCAAATTTGCTCATATTAGTGGCCAATTGTCCTATTTGACTTTCCAGGTTTTGGATACTTGCCCTAGTTTCCTGCTGAAATTGCATTGTGTTAGTGGCAAGTGCTTTAACAATATCCTGGAGAGACATACCTGAATTTTGTGGAGCTGGTTGTGGTGCTGGTTGTGGTTGTGCTTGAAATGGTTGATTGAAACCTGGTGGTCGATTTGGTATGGCATTTGGGGCAATTGGTTGATGATTCCCATATCTTAAATTAGGGTGATCTCTCCATCCAGCATTGTAAGTATTGGAGAAAGGGTCATACCTTTGCCTTGGTTGTCCTGGAAATCCACCCATGGCATTGGCTTGTTCTGTATCTCCTTCTTGCAAAGTTGGACACATGTCGGTTGGATGGTCCATGGCAGAACATACTCCACATGCATAAGATTGCTGCATATGTCCTACAGCCATTTTTTTTACAAGAGAGGTAAGTTCACAAAGTTGTTGTTCAATGTTTGAAGTACTTACCTCATTTACTCTTTTTGGTAGTTGTGGCTCAAATTGACTGCTGAATTGTTGGGAGTTCGCTGCCATGTCACTAATCAAACGTCTTGCCACGTTTGGTGTTTTATTAACTAGTGCTCCACCACTAGCAGCATCAATGATACTCCTTTCCATTGGTAAGAGACCCTCATAGAAATATTGAATTAGGAGTCTATCACTAATTTGGTGGTTTGGACAGCTAGCACATAACCTCTTAAATCTCTCCCAATATTCATGAAGTGATTCTCCATTGTGTTGTCGAATGCCACTAATATCTTTTCTAATATTTGTAACTTTCGAGGCTGGAAAGTATTTCTCCAAAAAGAGTTTACTCATCTCATTCCAAGTGGTAATGGTACCTGGTGGTAGATAGTATAGCCAATCTTTTGTCGAATCTGCTAATGAGAATGGGAAAGCTCTCAATTTAATTTGCTCTTCAGAAACGCCGGTTGGCTTCATACTTGAGCATACCACATGAAATTCTTTGAGGTGTTTGTTCGGATCCTCTCCTGCAAAGCCATGAAATGTAGGCAAGAGATGAATCAGTCCAGATTTAAGTTCAAAATCTATCTCAAAATTGGTGCTTATGCATAGCGGTTGTTGATCAATAATTGGAGCCGCTAACTCCTTAAGAGTCTGATCGTTTTCCATCGCCATTGCTTCCGATTCAGATTTGATTGAACTGCAAGAAGATGGGAGGGAAGTATGTCGTGCAAGGTCAAATTCTGGAGGTGGAGTTGAAATTGACCGATTTAGCCTTAAATTCGAGGATTGCAAGAAACTCCTTAATTCTCTTAAGTCGTTGATCCGCTTCTCCCTCGGACATAAAAGCCTAAACTCAAACAATCAGGAAATAACAATCAAGAATCAGTAGTAAAAATAGAATAACAAATTGATTAGAAAATCAATCCCCGGCAACGGCGCCAAAAACTTGATGCGTTCGAAACTAGCAAGTATACTAGTCGCACAAGTAATAAAGTGATAAGTAGATATCGTTCCCACGAGGATTGATTCTAATTGAATTTGTTATTTTCCAGCAATAATAAACTAAACAGGGGGGGTTTTGTTGATTGATTAACTAAACTTAATACGAAAGCAAATGAAGAATAACACAAAGCAAAGTTAAATGGAGTGAAAAATCAATGAGAGACACTTGGTTAAGAGTTCATTCTCTGCCACAAGATATGAATTTATGAATTAACATAGAATTGTAATCCAATTACAGCATTGAAGTTATCAACCGTAGATAACAACAAGCTCTGTTATCCCAATCTTTCCTTACTTTGTTGTTAAATAAAACAAGCTCTTTATTTAATCTCTATCCATTAAACAACCTGGAACAAGCTCTCTAAGTTTAATTCAATGGAAGCATTACGATGAGAAAGATAGGTTGATCTAAGCAATAATCACACAAGTTCAGATTATTTAACCTAGGTTGTATTTTCCAATTGCAATCTCTGATCACAATTTTGCTACTAATGATTGGAAATTCATGACAATTACGGATCAAGATTTCTAATCTAGCAATAGACAACAACAGATTATATTCAGTTGGCCATTCCAAATACAATCAGTAAGCAATCATAAGCATTAGATATGGGAAAATACAAGCAACTTCAATTAGAGAATTGGATAACAATTTCTTACACAATCAACTCACAAAATTCATATCAAGGGCTTTGAAATCACCTTCAACCAATTCAGATTTAGTTACACATATTCAATCAGAATAACAAATACAATACAGAGAAATTCCAGAATTGAAAAGGAAAGAAAGAACTTAGCAAATTCTTTGAAAATCTTCTTTGTAGATGAATCTTCTTGGAATTGTAGTTCCTCCTCTTTCAAAATCTTTTTTCTCCTTCAAGAACTCCAAGGGATGAGAGAAATCCAGAAATGCAGCCTCCTCCCACATTTTCTCTTCCTCCAGTTATGAAAATAAAACCCTAAAATGTGTTTAAATATTCTGCTACAGTAACCTGCTACAGTGTCCCGTATTATACATGCTACAGTGATTTGTGGAATTACATTTCTATAGTTCTCACACTGTTTTGATTATAACTTTTGGTATGCTGAATGGATTTATAAACCATAAATTTCTCTAGAAAATAGACTTCGAGAGCTTTCCAACGGTATATAATACGTCATCGGGTTCATTGTATATCAATACAATTAAATCCGAGAATATGGTTGACTAGCAGAGGTGAAAATGAAGGGTTTTACTCCATTTTTGTGCAAGTTGCTCCAAAACTCCTACAAATATCAAAACCACACAAAAACATAAAAATACCAAGGAATATAGCAAAGAAACATGGACAAATTGATAGGAAAATGATATATAATTAGACGCCTATCAGAAACCCGCAAGTCTATCATTGATAAAGGCATGGGCTTCATTGATCATCATACAGACCTGGTCCTTCTCCACAAGCCTTGTGGTCATCTTGGCAGCTTTGGCCCTCCAACGGACTAGGTACTCCAAATAAGTCTCATTGGCCTTTTGGCGAATAGTCTCCAAATCTCTCAAAGTTACCCCCAGTTGAGTATTGTGGTAATACTGTTCCACTTACCATGGCCAACTGCCTAATTGATTCTGACTCATCTTTGTTGGCTGGGCCTTTCCCCTTATCTCTACCTTGGCTAGTCTCACCATCATCACTACTATTACTCTCCGGCGGTGGTTGGTTTGTACGATTAAGCCCATTCTGTATGACTTCTACAAGTTGAGCTATTTTTTTTTGAAGAGTGGTGATGGCAGCCCTTATTTAACCCATCTCAGCATTGTTGTTTTTGGGGCGACCATTTCAACAACTGGTTCTTCTTGTCTTGTCAAACCACTACCTCATCTAATCCAAGCTATGATGGCTGTCAAACAAAGGTGTTAATGCCATGCATGCATGTATGCATAATAAGATGCATGTCATAATATGGCATAGACATTCTTTCAACCTTCCAACTGTGTATCTCCCATAGATGTGAGGTCGAGTCTCTTTTCCTAGGATTCTTGGCCTCATTCCCAAGTCATCATCATGGGATGTGGGAATGCAAGATTATCTCTTCTAATTCTAACATTCAAGTTGATGTTGGATTCTCCATGATTATCATAATATAGCTTTTAAATGTCATGATAACCTTAACTCATGGCACATGCCCCTATTTTATTCTTATGGGTAACTTGGCATGTGGCATTCGTTCATGGTTCTATTAGGTCTGAGTTGATGTTATTCTAATCATGGGGAATTTACATCCATGGACATGCATTTCAACATGGACTCTAGATATTCATCCCATTGGAAATTTCTAAATTCATCTACATGGGCTTGAATCCCAAGGGTCCAATGGTTTGAGCTTCTTTGAGCGAGAGATGTCCTTTTGGGCCAATCTCTTTTATATGAAATCAATGATACGTGCTCAAAGGTGCTGACACCAACATGAGTCGTCTAAGGGTCAAATGGAGCCAAAGACTTCTCATGCCAATGCCACGCAGCTAGTTTAGGTAGTTCCTACTCATTGTGTGCAAAAATGTAGTGATACAAGGACTCAAAACATCAACATGAGGTACTAGAATTTGGTATCCCAATCGAAATCAACTTCTCTTATCTCCAGTGGAGTCGCCACTATGAATGGGACTTTTATCCTGCGAGAGCATTTGTGACCACGACATTGTGTCAAAGCCTCTTTCAAGACTTAAGGGAACACAAATGAGCCATGGGCACATCTGGAGAAATGGAGTCGCCACTTAATTATTCAATTGGGAATGAATTAGGGCAATATGATCCCTTACTTTAGGACACAAACTACCCTCATCCCTTTAGAGATTGGTTCGGGAAGTTAGGTATGAGGCATTCGCCTCACTCGGATTAAAATCCGACCTCTAGTAGGGTATATTGAATAAAAATAGCTCATGTTGCTACACAGTCCACTTAGGGTTGTTCGTTTTATGCACACATTACCATTTTTATCTTCATTAAAACATGTGAGGTATATTCAACCAAAACAATCGTATATTATACATAGAAAAAGGGAAGAGAATAGAATTACAATTTTCTTCAAACATGGGGGATTAGGAAGAGGATTACAACAATTGTTATTCAACAACAAAGTAACTTCAACTTCTAACTCTTCATATATCTCTTTCATTCATACATACAATCCATTGCATATTCATGCATATTAACATGGAAATTCAAGTCGAGACTTGATAGATAATGAATTCCTCACCACCATATGTGAGTCTATTCAATGTCTATCAAGTCTCTACATACACATTAATGTCATTCAAGTATTCATTCCAAGTGATGGCCCCTTACCATCAATGTGAGTTCACCATCACTTCATAGCATCATATAATTCTATTTCTAGCATGGTATATTCATACATTCATAAATTAATTAAACAAAGCCATAATCTAGAATCATGACACTTTTAACTAGATTTGATATTTCTTATCATGGCATTCTAGCCTATTGCTATTCTAAGACAATTGAATTGATTTAATTCTAAATATGGCAATTCTAGCCTAACATGGTTATCATGGCATACTCTTGTCTAAGCATGGCATTTCTAGCCTAATTCAATCAATTAAAATCATGCAAAGCTATTCTAGCTCAATCCAAGCATTCAAGGGGCAATAAAGGTAATTCATACCTATTCTATGCTATTTCCTAGCATATTTTAAAGCAATCATAAGTTTTCCTAGCATGATTCTGTTCATGTGCTCTTAAGTATGATTCTAAACATGTGCTTCTAAGCATGATTCTAAGCATTCACGAAGAAAATAAATTCCTAAATATGACTTTAATAAAGAAGGGAAATTGGACTTATTTTGATAAGCATTTCCACCTTGCAAAACAAAACAAGGGTTAAACAATTCATAAAACCCTAAATATGATTCTAAGCATTAAAATTAATCCTAAACATGCTTATCCTAAGCATAAATAAACCTAATCATGTTTATTCTAAAGCAAGAAAAATAAATAAAAAAAGAGGATAGAGAAAAGAGAACTACTCCTAGGACGTACCCTTTCAAGTTTAGAGTAATATAAGACGCCCAAAAAATATTAAACTAGATAAGACTCCTTGAATTCTCTAGTGTGCCTTCAAGAGGGAAAAGAGATGAATTTGATGTGTCTTGAGAACCAAGGTGTGCTCATATAGTCTTTTCTTGAGTGAAAAAGTGATAAAAAATCAATGTGGGATGCAAATGAACAATATCGGTGAACAGTAAGCGGGTGAACAGTACCGATTGGCAATGAACAATGTTGCCAGTGAAAAGTGCACTCAGAGTCAGTTACGTTAAATCAACCATAACTTTTTGTATAGAACTCCAATTTACAATCCGTAAATTTCTATAAAAGCCATATGTAGCTTTGCAACGGTAGATGACTCATTATTTGATTCTTTGTAGATTAATTTCTATGATTTTTTGAAGTTGGTCATTGGTTTTTTAGGTTTTGGATTCTTTGGCTTTTCACACTTTCTTTCATTCAAAGCCTCTCTTTGGGCATTTCATATTACTCAACACACGTCTATGTTTCATCATCGAGCTCAAAAATCAAGTGTCTACAATGTTTTAAGCCCTTAGAATAGGCACAAGCCCTAAGGAGAGGCGCATTGAAGAATGTATGAAACCTGAAGAAGTAAGTGCACTTAAGAGTGTTTGAAGCCTGTGAAATAGGCCCACTAAAAGGCGCTTAAAACCCTAGGAGGTAGGTGCACTTAAAAGTGTCTCATCTTGGCATCATAAAGATGCACCTGTCGACACTAGAAGAGTGCACATCATGCATCGTAAAGATGCATTCTATTTAGAATGATACATTTGTCTACACTAGAAGAGTGCACATCACACATCCTAAGGATTTATTCCACACATTAGAAGGATGCATTTGTCTACACTAGAAGAGTGCACATCACGCATCATAAAGATGTATTCCACATATTAGAAAAATGCATTCCATGCAAATTACACATCGTAAGAATGCATTCCATGCATTAGAAGATACATTTGTCTACACTATAAGAGTGTTTTTTATACATTAGAAGGATGCTCATTAGCCCTTAAGTGGAAGACTAGCCTTAACGGGGCACATTTCTTTTGAAGGAATTGAAGAGGAGAATAAATGATGAGAAGTTTGACAGAATGCAGATGAGAGCGAAGATACCAAAACGAGAAAAGAGAAGACAAGGTAAAAGTATTATGTCAATCTTTGTGTCTCACAAACTTCTTCAAGGTAGGGGAAGCTAAAGACACTAGATTTTTTGAGGCTTGATGATGAAACATCGATGAATGCGAGCAATGGAAATGATTGAAGTAGTGTTAGATGTAAAGAGAAGAGTCTCGAGAAGAAATCGACCAAAAGCTTTGAAAACTAACACGAGTTTGAAAAATCAAAAAAATTAATCCAGAAGGAATTTGATGATGAGTCATACACCATTGTGAATCAACAGATGTCTAGTTTTTATATAATTTTATAGATTGCAAATTAAAGTTGAACTCAAAGAGTTATGCATGATCGAACAAATGAAGGTAAAAAAGGACTACATTACAAATTGAAGAAACCCCTTTGGTGGGCCACCACCGGTCGACGGTGGGGGAACCATCAACCGGCTACCCTACCACCAGTCGATGATACTCCCATTATTGGCCGACATTCGTTCCATAGCCAGCTAGCTATCCCCCCTTTTATTTTGAAAATTTCCAATTGAAACCTTCCTTTCTTAGATTTTACTTCCTTTTTTCAATCCAACCCTCAACTATAAAAGCACCCCCCTCCTTACTATCACTCCCATCTAGAAATCTCTCCTCTTCTTCTCTAAGACACACTTGAGAATTCAAGGAGTCTTTTTTACTTTAAATATTTTTGAGGCATTTATATTGCTCTAAACCCAGAAATGGTACATCTTAAGAGTAGTTCTCTCTTTCTTCCTCCTCTTTTCTTCTTTAATTTTCTTGCTTAAGAATAAGCATGTGTAGGTTTGTTTATACTTAGAATAAGCATGATTAGGTTTTATTTTGATGCTTAGAAGCATGATTAGGGTTTTATAGAATTGTTTAACCCTTTATTTGTCTTATAAGCTGGAAATGCTTGTCAAGGTAAGTCATTGATCTCTCCTTTATCTAGAAACATGATTAGGAGTTTCTTTCTTTATGAATACTTAGAATTATACTTAAGAGCACATGTCTTAGAATCATGTTTAAGTGCACATGATTAGAATCATGATTAGGATTTAAACTTATAATTGTTTTGAAATATGCTAGAAAGTAGCTTAGAATTAGGCAAAAATTGCCTTGATTGATTGAATTGCTATGCTTACTTTGATTACTTGAATTGGGCTAGAATAGCCATCTTTTACTATGATTTCCTTGATCAAGCTAGAATATGCCATGATTAGGATGAAAATGCCATGATTAATTATAATTACTATGAACAGGCTAGAATTGCCATGTTTAGGTTAGAATGGGATGATGGAATTATCAAACCTAGGTAAAATTGCCATGATTTTAGTTTATGGCTTTAATTGAGCTTTTTTATTGATTTGTATGAATATATATGCCATGATATGAATGTATTTATGAATATGCATGAAAAGCCTTGATAAGTATTGAATAGACTCGTATATGATGGTGAGGAATTCACTATTTATCAAATCTTGAATTGATTGTTTATATGGAATGCTTAATATGCATGAATATGCTATGAATGAATGGATGTAATATTTGAAGCTTTTAGACGTAAATTTACTTTATTGTTGAAGAGCAATGTAATCTCTCCCCTATCCCTCATGTTTGAAAGGAATTATAACTTTATTCTCCTCACCTCCTTCTATGTATGAATATACAAACTACCTTGATTGAAAATCACCTCATATGATTAATGAAGACCAAATCGAAAATGTGTGCATAAAACGAACAACTTAAGTGGATTATGTAACAGATTCAAGCTATTCTTATTTGTTATACCCTACTGGAGGCTGAATTTATATCCAGGCAAGCCAAAGGCTTGTATCTAACTTCTCGAATCTATCTCTGAAGGGATGAGGGTAGTTTAGGTCCCAAAGTGAGGGATTGAATTACCATAATCCATTTTCCTAATAGAAAATTGGGTGGTGACTCTATTTTTTATACATGCTCGTGGCTTGTTTGTATTCCCTTAAGTCTCGAAAGAGGCTTTGACATAGTGTCATAGTCGCAATTGCTCTGACGGGATGAAAGCCTTGTTCACACCACGATTTATTACATTTGATAGAATTCGACTATAGAATTATCAAACTAGGTAGAGCTGCATATTAGGTAGAATTTGTTAGCTCTAAGGCTATAGGATAATTTTGATGATAACAATACACATTGATTCATTGAGTTTACTAACATGTTTATTTATGTGCAAGAGTAATATCATTGAAATAATTGTAAAATCGAGAAAAATATCATTAAAATGAAGTGTTGAAGCTAAGGAGAAGACTACATGTTAAAGGCACCAAAGTTTAAGAACAAGGTTTGATTCAAGGAATGTGACACATAAGCAATGTTCAATCAATTGGTCATATATTTCTCTACAGATGTCCAAATGATGTGATTCTTAAGCCTTTGGAAAGCTTGCTCAATTTATAACATTTCATATGTTTTAAATAAATTTAAATTTCAAGTGTAAGGTTGTCCAAATCATCATGCAATTTTAAAGACAAATAGAAGCAGCTGACATGAGCACCAAATACTCTTTTGGACATATCTTGAGCTACAAATATCCAAATCACTTGATTCTTATGGAATTGGAAATCTAACTTAACGAGGCACATTTCATATGTTTTGAATAAATTCAAATTTCAAATGGAAGGCTGACATAATTGACATGCAAGTCGGTGGACTGACACAAGGAAGAAAAATCAACTCACATGAGCACTGAATGTTGTTTTGGCCATATCGTAAGATAGAGATATCCAAATTCTTTGATTCTTAATGTTTTGGAAAGATTACTCAAATATACAGATCTTTTATGTTTTGAAGAAATTCAAATTTTAAACAGAATGCTGACAGAATTATCATTCAATTCGGTGGACTGACACAAGGAAGAAAAATCAAGTCACATGAGCACCGAATGGTGTTTTGGCAATATCTTGAGCTATAGATATCCAAATGACTTGATTCTTGATGAGTTGGAAAGCTTATTCAAATTTTCAGATCTTTTATGTTTTGAATATTTTTAAATTTCAAGCAAAACATTGACAAAAATGGCAGACAAGATTACGGTTTTTATGGTGGACAGAAAATTTGGAGATGGTGTCTTCACTTGATTAAGTTGATCTCATTTGCCTATAAAAGGAGCCCTTCTCCCATGCATTCAGCAAGTGAAGAGAAGCATCTATCAAGGAAAAAAACAAGAGAAATATCATGTTTAGAGAGATTTTATATTATTTATCTACTCTTTGAAGAGAGTTATACTTTTGTTGTAAAAATTATCTTTGTTCTTGTATTGTGGTGAGAGTGAGATATTCTTGTAAAGGATAATAGTTATCCTTGAGAGAACTCTTGTTGTGTGTTATCAAGAGTTGAAGGAAGTTTCCTTGGTGAGGTTGTTCATTAAGAAGAACTCTTGGTGTGGTGTTATCAAGAGTTGAAGGAAGTTGCCTTGGTGAGGTTGTTTATCAAGAAGAACTCTTGGTATGGTGTTATCAAGGGTTGAAGAAAGTTGCCTTGGTGCGGTTGTTCATCAAGAAGAACTCTTGGTGTGGTGTTATCAAGGGTTGAAGGAAGTTGCCTTGGTGAGGTTGTTCATCAAGAAGAACTCTTGGTGTGGTGTTATCAAGGGTTGAAGGAAGTTGCCTTGGTGAGGTTGTTCATCAAGAAGAACTCTTGGTGTGGTGTTATCAAGGGTTGAAGAAAAAGTCTTGGTGAGGTTGTTCATCAAGCAAGTTGTAAAGATTTCTACAACTTAGTGGAAAGCTTAGCTCGTGGAGCTAGGAGCCCGTGGACGTAGGCAAGGTTTGCCGAACCACGTAAATTGAGTTTGCACTCTCTCTATCCCCATCCTCTTTACATTAACTTTCACTTGTGATTGTTCTTTATTGCTATTCTCTTGATTGCATTCTATTTTCATCTTCTTCACCTTTATTCTCAAAGAAAGAGTTATATAATTTTGATCTTCAAAGAAAAGTTTTACAAATCCGTTTTGATAAATAAAAACCCAATTCACTCCCCCTCTTGGGTTGCCATACCTGGGTCAACAAGTGGTATCAGAGCAAGGTTGCTCAATTTTTTAAATCTTAATTGATTTTTGAGCTATGGTAACTTTTAATTCAACTTCATATGTTGAGGGACTTTCTATCTCTAAGACCTCCATTTTTTAATGGAAGTGATTACTCTTATTAGAAAACTAGAATGAGTATTTTCTTGAAATCTTTTGATTATGATTTGTGGTCTATTGTTTTGGAAGGACCTTTTGTTCCTACCAAAATTGAAAATGGGGAATGCATGCTTAAAGAACCTAAAGAGTTTAGTGAAGATGATAAAAAGAAATTGAGTTTGAATGCTAAAGCTATGAATGTGTTTTATTGTGCTCTAGATAGAAATGAGTTTAATAGAATATCTACTTGTTCTACGGCACAAGAAATATGGCACACACTTGAAGTAACTCATGAAGGAACTAGTCAAGTTAAAGAATCCAAAATTAGTATGCTAGTTCATAGTTATGAGCTTTTTAAGATGAAATCGGATGAATCAATTTTTGAAATGTTTACTAGATTTATGGATATTGTCAATGGTTTGAAATCTCTCGGTAAATCTTATTCTAATGTTGAAATGGTGAGAAAGATTCTTAGGTGTCTACCAAAATCTTGGGAGCCAAGGGTGACGGCAATTCAAGAAGCAAAGGACCTCACCAAACTACCATTAGAAGAACTTATGGGTTCTCTCATAACTCATGAAATCGCCTTGAAGGATAATGAAGAAGAAGATTACGAAGTGGCAAACATATGCTTTATGGCTTTAAGAGAAAATGAGATAAGTATTCTAAACCATGATCGTAAGCTTTCATATGATGAATTACTTGAAGCATTCCAAAATTTACATGTGCAAGTTAATAAACAAAATTCAAAAATCAATGCTTTCAAAAAGAAGTCAAAAATCATGTTATCTCAATTAGAAGAGTTGGTAGAAATAAATGAAGCTTTAGAAAATGGAAATGAAATTTTAAAGCAAAAAGATTTTGAAAGTTTGGAAAGTCAAATACATTTATTAAAAACTGAAAATGACATTTTAAAACAAAAGGATTTTGATAAATTGGAGAAAGAAAATATTATTTTGAAAAAGGAAAATAATGACTTAAGAAATATTGTTGATAGTTTTACAAAAAGCACAAAAAATTTGAATTCTATGTTACAAAACAAAAGGTGTGTTTTTGATAAAAGAGGGTTAGGATATAAAAGTCATAAAAATCAAAAGTATTTTAAAAACTATTTTGTTCATGCATCTTTTAGGAATAATCCTAATCATTTATGTAATTATTGTGGAAGAAAAGGACACAAAATGCATTCTTGTTACATTAAGAGAAATCCTAATTTGAAACAAATCTGGGTTCTAATAAGTACCATAACTAACCCCCAAGGACCCAAGAACATTTAGGTACCAAAAAGTCGCTCTTTGAATGTTGATTGTAGAAACAAATGAGTGGCAAACACAAGTGGTACTTAGATAGTGGATGCTCAAGGCATATGACTAGAGATGCCTCCAAGTTCTCAAGATTAATCATGAAGAAAGGAGGATATGTGACCTTCGGTAATAATGCCAAAGGAAGGGTAATCGGACATGGTGATATTGGTAACATTTCTTCACCTATTATTGAAAATGTTTTGCTTGGTAATGGTTTGAAACATGATTTGATTAGCATTAGTCAATTGTGTGATAAGTGATATTTTGTTGTTTTTGAGCCTAGTAGATGTGTCATTAAGAATGTTAGTAACAATAAGATATTATTTATTGGTAATAGATGTGGTAATATTTATACAATTGATATTGATGATCATGTGGAAAATTGTTTCATTGTTAATTATGATGCTTGGTTATGGCATAGAAGATTAGGTCATGCTAGCATGGACACAATTTCAAAAAATTCTAAAAATGATTTAGTTGATGGTCTTCCAAAAATAAAATTTGAAAAGGATAAGATTTGTGATGCTTGTCAATTTGGAAAACAAGTGAGAATTTCTTTTAAACAAAAGAAATTTATTTCAACAAATAAACTTCTACAATTACTTCATTTGGATTTATTTGGACCATCAAGAACTCAAAGCCTTGGTGGAAAGTATTAAATTTTTGTTATTGTGGATGATTATTCAAGATTCACTTGGATGTTATTCTCGAAAACTAAAAGGGTATTCTATTGTGTCTATTAGAAGTGATCATGGTGGTGAAGTAGACAATATTACATTTGAAAATCTTTGTGATGAAAATGGTTTTAAACATAATTTTTCTGTACCTAGAACTTCACAACAAAATGGTGTTATTGAGAGGAAAAATATGACTATCCAAGAAATGGCTAGGACCATGTTACTTGAAAATAATTTGCCAAAATATTTTTGGGCCGAAGCCGTTAATACCGCATGCTTTATAATCAATAGATCCATATTAGAGCTTTAATAAAGAAAACTCCTTATGAACTTTGGAAAGGAAGAAAACCCAACATTGGATTTTTTTTAAGTTTTTGGATGTAAATGTTTTATTTTAAACACCAAGGATAACCTTGAAAAATTTGATGCAAAAGTCGATGTTGGAATTTTTGTTGGCTACTCCAACCATAGTAAAGCATATAGAGTTTTTAATAAAAAGACTCTTGCTATTGAAGATTCTATGCATGTTGAATTTGCTGAAACTAATGTGATTTCTTCAAAGAATTTAGATGAAGATATTGTTGAGATAGAAAAGCAAATCAAGGAATCAAGGCTTGATGAAAAGAGCCAAGATGAATTACAATTTCAACAAGAAAAGCTTGAAGAAGTAATTGATTATTCCCAAGATTATCAAAGGAATGAAGGTATGCAAAAGCTCACCCTAAAAAATCTCATATTGGTGAACCATCACAAGGTATGAAAACTAGATCTTCTTTTAAGAACTTTTGTAATCATTTTACTTTTGTCTCTCAATTTGAACCAAAATCTTTTAAGGAAGCCGAAAATGACGAAAGTTGGATTTTGGCTATGCAATAAGAATTAAACCAATTTGAGACAAATCAAGTTTGGGAATTAGTCCCTAGACCCATATATGACTAATAGTCAAGATAGATTTTGCATAATTAGAAGAGAAGTAGGCGTGTTGGATATGTCTTAATTTTGTTTTTATATGATAATCTTTGAATGATAGCATATGTTAAGGGGGAGTAGTTAATTTGATTACATCTTTTTGATGATAACAAAAGGGGGAGAAATTGTTGGATTGCTTATATTCATAACATGGATTGCTTATATTCATAACGAGTGCCATCTTTTTGTTTATTCTTGATTTTATTTTCATTCTTGATTTTAGATATTATTTTAAAGCAATCAATGGTTTGTCATCATCAAAAAGGGGGAGATTGTTAGCCCTAAGGCTATATGATAATTTTGATGATAACAATACACATTAATTCATTGAGTTTACTAACATGTTTATTTATGTGTAAGAGTAATATCATTGAAATAATTGTAAAATCGAGAAAAAGCTCATTAAAATGAAGTGTTGAAGCTAAGGAGAAGACTACATGTTAAAGGCACCAAAGTTTAAGAACAAGGTTTGATTCAAGGAATGTGACACATGAATAATGTTCAATCAATTGGTCATACATTTCTCTACAGATGTCCAAATGATGTGATTCTTAAGCCTTTGGAAAGCTTGCTCAATTTATAACATTTCATATGTTTTAAAGAAATTTAAATTTCAAGTGTAAGGTTGTCCAAATCATCATGCAAATTGAAAGACAAATAGAAGCAATTGACATGAGCACTGAATACTCTTTTGGACATATCTTGAGTTACAAATATCCAAATCACTTGATTCTTATGGAATTGGAAAGCTAACTTAATGAGACACATTTCATATGTTTTGAATAAATTCAAATTTCAAATGGAAGGCCAACATAATTGACATGCAATTCGGTAGACTGACACAAAGAAGAAAAATCAACTCACATGAGCACCGAATGGTGTTTTGGCCATATCTTAAGATAGTGATATCTAAATTCTTTGATTCTTAATGTTTTGGAAAGCTTATTCAAATATAAAGATCTTTTATGTTTTGAAGAAATTCAAACTTCAAACAGAATGCTAACAGAATTATCATTCAAGTCGGTGGACTGACACAAGGAAGAAAAATCAAGTCACATAAGCACTGAATGGTGTTTTGGCCATATCTTGAGCTACAGATATCCAAATGACTTGATTATTGATGCGTTGGAAAGCTTATTCAAATTTACATATCTTTTATGTTTTGCAGATTTTTAAATTTCAAACAGAACATTGACAAAAATGGTAGACAAGATTACGGTTTTTATGGTAGGCAGAAAATTTGGAGATGTTGTCTTCACTTGATTAAGTTCATCTCATTTGCCTATAAAAGGAGCCCTTCTCCCATGTATTCAGCAAATGAAGAGAAGCATCTATCAAGCAAAAAAATATGAGAAATATCAAGTTTAGAGAGCTTTTATATTATTTATCTACTCTTTGAAGAGAGTTATACTTTTGTTGTAAAAATTATCTTTGTTCTTGTATTGTGGTGAGAGTGAGATATTCTTGTAAAGGATAATAGTTATCCTTGAGAGAACTCTTGTTGTGTGTTATCAAGAGTTGAAGAAATTTGCCTTGGTGAGGTTGTTCATCAAGAAGAACTCTTGGTGTGGTGTTATCAAGAGTTGAAGGAAAGTTGCCTTGGTGAGGTTGTTCATCAAGAAGAACTCTTGGTGTGGTGTTATCAAGGGTTGAAGGAAGTTGCCTTGGTGAGGTTGTTCATCAAGAAGAACTCTTGGTGTGGTGTTATCAAGAGTTGAAGGAAGTTGCCTTGGTGAGGTTGTTCATCAAGAAGAACTCTTGGTGTGGTGTTATCAAGAGTTGGAAGGAAAAAGTCTTGGTGAGGTTGTTCATCAAGCAAGTTGTAAAGATTTCTACAACTTAGTGGAAAGCTTAGCTCGTGGAGCTAGGAGCCCGTGGACGTAGGCAAGGTTTGCCGAACCACGTAAATTGAGTTTGCACTCTCTCTATCCCTATCCTCTTTACATTAACTTGTACTTGTGATTGTTCTTTATTGCTATTCTCTTGATTGCATTCTATTTTCATCTTCTTCACCTTTATTCTCAAAGAAAGAGTTATATAATTTGATCTTCAAAGAAAAGTTTTACAAATCCATTTTGATAAATAAAAACCTAATTCACCCCCCCTCTTGGGTTGCCATACCTGGGTCAACAGAATTACCATGATATAATTATCAAATTAGGTCAAAGTGCTATGATTTTGGTTTAAGGCCTTGTTTGTAATTTTGACTGATTTATTTTGAATAATTATCACCATTAGAAATATGAAAGATTAATTGTGATTATATGATGCCATGAAGTGGTGGTGGACTCACATTGATGGTTGAGGGACCATCACCTAAAATGTAAATGAGCATATGAATGTATACTTAAAGAGGCTTGATACACATTGAGTAGACTCACATATGGTGGTGAGGAATTGACTATTTATCGAGTCTTGAATTGATTATTTATATTGAATATATAATTTATATGAATGAATGAATGAATATTTTGAAGTGTTTAGAAGCAGAATTTACTTTATTTATTAAAGAATAAATTGATGTAATCCTCCTCCCATTCCTCTATATTTGCAAGGAATTGTAACTCTATTCTCATCATCTCCTTCTTTGCATGAATATACAACTATTTTGATTGAAATCATCTTACATCTCTTTAAGAAGATAAAATTGAACAACATATGCATAAAACAAACAACATTAAGCGGATTGTATGACAAAGTTTAGTTATTTTCATTTGGTATACCCTAGTGAAGGCCAAATTTTTAACCGGGCAAGCCAAATGGCTCGTACCTAATTTTTCAAACCCATTTTTTGAAGGGACGAGGTTAGTTTACGACCCGAAGTAAAGGATCAGATTGTCATCATCCATTTTCCCAATAGAAAATTGAGTGGTGACTCCATTATCCAGACATGTCTATGGCTTGTTTGTGTTCCTTAAGTCTCAAAAGAGGCTTTAATATAGTGTTGTGGTCACAAATGCTTTGGCGGGATAAAAGCCCCACTCACACCATCCGATGTTGATATTTTGATAGAGTGTTCTTTAGACCAAAAGGTGTGACATTCCACACATGGTGTCCATGTGGCAATATGAAAGCTGTTTTGTATTGATCTTCCTATTTTACCCTAACTTTCCAAAATGCTAACTTCATGTCAAACGTTGAATAAATACTTGATGTTGCCATTCTTTTCAAGAGACATATCTTTTTTAGCACAGGATATTGAATATCTTGTAAATGGTTATTAAGCTTTCTGTAGTCAATACAAAATCTTTTCTTTCCTCGAACTTCTTTAACTCTACTGTTGACATAGAAAGCTTGACTAGCCCATTCAGATTTAGATGGCCTGATAAGATTTATTTTCAAAAATTTTGAAATTTCTTCTCTACATAAGTCTTCATCATGTGGCAATCTTGGATGCGAAGTTGTTTGATGAGGCATCACCCAACTGTCTTCATATGGGAGAGAAACAATATATTGTTCTCGTGACCAAATCTTATTCGGCACATCAACACAACATTCAAGAAGCTTTTTATGCTATGTTTCAAATTTTTGTTTGGTTAGAGATTTTTTCACCCCTCCTAGAAATGGAATATTCTCTTTCTAGAGAATCAGACAAGAATGAGAGTTTTGAGTGATAAGGTCAAGAACAATCTAAGCAAATCCTTCAGGATAAAAGGAAAATGGATCAAGGATACTAAGAAAACCCATTAATCAAAGCAATAAGTCTTCTTCTGATTGATCAAATGCAAAAAAGCTATGCCTTTTATCAAATAGAAAAAGATTAATAGCTCTAGTGCATTTGCTGCTTTGAAATAAATCTCCACCTACAACTAAAAATGAACTACTATAGGAATAAAGAGAGATTTTGTAAAACATTTGCTATGAATTATAGAAGAAATTGCTCCTGTATCAATAAGTGTAGAGAGAGCAACTTGCTCTTAATCAGAAATTTGAAGTGCTGCTTTCACATAAGGACAAAAAACTACTCCAGATTGTATAGTAAGGTCAATAGGTACCTCACAAGGAATATTCATAATGGTTTCAGATTTAGTGCTTGTATCTTATTTTGTATCATCAATCTGAACCTCAAGTGACAATAAGGCATCCTCTAAATCTTTAGACCAATACTACCAATCATCAGAAAATTTTAGTTGATTCATAAATTGAAGAAGTCATATAGGAGCCCTTTTTCTTTTTCTACATTGCTTGGCAAAATGTCCCATTTTGCCACAAATAAAACATCTGCTTGACTACTTTGAAAATCTTCATTTCCTGACAAAACGATACTTAGAACACTATAAGAAAAAAGCTCATATTTAACGGTTAAAGGCTGTCACGTAAGTATATATTTGGCGGTCAACAAAGTGACACCAATGGCATCGCCAAATATAGTCAATTTGGAGGTTGATCAAAACACCAAATATGTTCCAAGCATACTTCTCACATAAAAGAGTCAAGTATAATTATGTATAGTAAAATACAAAACTGGCCATATTTGTCACTTTTTTAGTCAAATTTAGTTGCTTGTAATGGTAACTTTTTTAATTGCAACATATTTGGCGCTTTTTGCTTGATAAATGTAGCTTGATAAACAATAATATTTTTCAATTGTACACATTTGGCACTTTTTGGCTGGCAAAAATGGTGATATATGCATATTTGGTGGTTAAGGACTGATAATTATGGCTTTTTAATTCTTTATAACGGTAATATTTTTGAATTTGATAATATTCGTCACTTTTTGAGTGGTAAGTATGAAATGATCTACTGTATATAACAGTAAATTTTTTTGAATTTTCACAATATTTGGCGGTTTTGGATCGATAATTATGTTTATATATATTTGGCATTTTATGGCCGCCTAATATTTTAGCAAAAGCAAAAAAATATATAATACTTGGCTTATATGTATCCGCCAAGTATTATATATATATATATATATATATATATATATATTATATGTTCTATATATTTGTAAAAACAAGCATGTCAAATTTTTTGAATAATATAATTCATTGAAAATCAACTCCCAAAACATATTAATCAACAAACAAATTAGCCAAGCAGAAACACACATACTTGCAAAATCAATCATACAACAAAACCAATTGCCCACGTCATACTCTTACAACACTTCACCAACTGCTTCATAATGTAATCCATGCCTCCATCTGTCTGCAAAATCAAATGATGCTCTCCAATCAAAACATTCAAATTAAGCACCATGTGTAGATGAACTAAAACATTCAAAGCACTTTACCAGCAATTAAGTCATTATATAAAGCAACTAAAACAACATATCACCAGCAATAACTTCAGCTCCACTTGAATCAACACAACACCAATGCATATGTATCAACTAAATAAATTAACACTTCACCACCACTATACTATCTTCAATCAGGTTTAGAAATTCACCAACACTAGCCTTAAAGCAACCAATTTAGTTAGACTAAGAAATGATATATAACAATTAAAACAACTTACAACTCTAGCACATATACATCAACTAAAGAAATTAACAATTCACAAGCATCATATTGTCTTCAATTATATTTAGAAATAATATATCACATGAACATAATTGTCAACTGCAGCATCCAACCAATTAAATGGACATTTAATTGATGCAAAACGAATACATACCTAGAAACTAGAAACTCAACTAGCTGCAAATCTTTTGAGTGAATCAACTGCTTGCTATAAATCATGATCTTGTCCACTGCTCATTCAAACATACCTACTTTCAAAGCGTATAAAGACATATTGATTTAACAAGAACTTTCAAACACAAAAATGAATGATCAAACAAATCTGTTAGTAATAAACCATGCTTTGTAAAAAGCCACATTCAACTATACTAATATAGATGTAAGGAGAGTACTCCAAAAACTTTACAATAATAGTTTCTAGATTCATTCACAAAAAAGCCCTAAAAGATTAATCATGTTAAATGGTTCCTATCCATCTATTTCCAAATTGTTCTTTTCATCATGTAATCCATGAACCACAAAAATCAACAAATCCATTAGCATCTAATTCAGCTTGATTATGTGTGCGAGCAAGCTATACATTAAAAATATTGAGCTTAATGCGAGGAAAAGCACCTTGCAGAAACAAAACAAATTCAGACAGATTTGAGACACCATAATTTAGAGTAAGCTTTTAATGTTTATGGTAGAGAAAGGAGGGCTATAAGACTAAATATACTAAATACTTTGAAAAATAAATAAATATTTGTACCACATAGAACAAATTAATTGATTTTTTTTAACTGGGTATCTTTTAATACTTACAATAATGTCAGTCGTCGAGATAATTTTTCAATAAATGCAGGCATAGGCCAGTCCAATAGTTTTGATCAAGTTCCATAATTTAAAAAAAAAATAAAAATTCAAGCTGTGTTTATTAAATCCAAATGTCTCACAATTGATATGATATCATTCTATATATGCTGGCTTCTACCTAAAGAATTTGTAAAGTTGAAGAGAGCTTGTAGTTGTAGTTTGAATGGTGGAATATATCATATATAGGATCAACAATTACAAAGAATTTGCATGAAAATGCAATGATGATTGGTAATATAGCAATCTAGTTAACAATTCAATGCAATACATATATATGAGAAATCAACAATGCTAAAGGACAAAACGATAATATTGAAAGTTCTAAAGCATATATCTCCAATTTCAGATGCATGCAACTCCATCTAAACCAATTACAATATCTCCATTTTCCAAAAATTTGGCATCCTAAACATATCTTAGCTAACAAACAATTAACTCTTTAACAATAATCCAATTCACAAATATGTAAGGCAACATATGTGTGTTATTACTGTTGGAAATATTTATAATAAATCTAAATAAAATAATCAAACAATAATATATTGAAGAAATAATAAAATATAAATTAGATTAACATAACAATAAATTAAATAAAAATAACAAGTAAAGAGATAGAGAAAAAAATATATGGCTTGAGCACTTGGGAGGCATGTCAAATGCATTGTCCTAAAGCCAAAGAGTCCTCCCCTCATGCGGGTCATATCGGTACTCAAGGACTCCATGATACAACCCAGTGCTCACAGCCTATCTTCTCGATGAGCACAATCACCGGAAGAAAATAATCTATCTTCATGTGTCGCAGTTGCTCAAAACATAGAAAATAGTTAAAGAATATTCACATCCTAATGTTTGAACCATGAGACTCCTTTATATAATAATCTCGTAGCTTAGGTAACTTACAAATTAATTCTTATAACTCCCAAGCCATAAGTTCTTAATAAAAACATGAACGTTACAAATAATAAGTGTCGTAACTCATGTTTTTATTATACTTGTAACGTATTAAATTAATCTCAAAATAAATTTTTTGAAACTTATGATATAAATGTTTATTTTAAACCTTTTATCTCCAACAGTCTCCCACAAAAGATTTAAAACTTTAAAGCTTTATTAAATAAAATATCAAGATAAAAATACTCATAAAATAAAAATTATATATAAAGAGCAACCTTCTATTATGCAATGGGTATAGATACCTTTCAGGTTTGAACCTACACTTAGTGTTAATAGTATCTATTTGAGAAACCTGAGTGAACAAAGTCTTGAACTCGATTTCTTGACCAAATTTCAAACTATCACACACATAATATCGATAAAAGCATGGTTTTGGCGGGTTAGCGCTATTAATGGCCATGCGCTCAATCTTGATTCTCGTGAGAGTTTTAGAGAACAGCCCAATTCTCACAGTCGCGGTCCTCACGATGCTCTCACTTAGGTGAATCCTCAAAAGGTATATGTGACCTATACCTCGTAAGAGTATCTAGCCTTTGGACTCATTCAGGATAAATATCCTTCCTAACATCACATATAACAAGCACTTTGCCATAGGGATGAGTAAGATCATATCTCCTCTAAGATATGTCATTATAGTTGTACTTAACAAGTCATGCAGTACGGATTATTCCTACCCATTGAACCTCCTTCATGGGATCTCTAATCACAGAGGTTGGGTTACTTCCCTAGGTGACTCCCTTCGGGTTTAAGCACATCCCCCTCGACAATTTAAATAATTAATTAATTAATTAGCATGGTGAAAATCTTTATAATTGCACAAAATCTCTCATTGATTTTATCTTTGACAACTTGTTCCCATTATTTTGATGATTGCTTCCAGTAGCTCTCTTAAATAATATTAAATATTTCACACAAAAAAAAATGTTAGAGAACATAAGAATATCAAAGGCACAATAAAGAAAATTGAAGAAGCACTTACTCACCTCATAAGTAATAATATTTTCAAACTCATACACAAAATTAATAATCATTTAATAGTTTATAATATCATTTTTTCTCAAAATATAATAAAACATTAACAATCATCAAATAAAGAAAACCCCACATTAAGTAACATTTTAAATACACTAGTAATAATTCCATAAAATATTAATGCACTAATTTGTTAAATTTTAAAAATCATCAAAATAATAACTACACTCAAATCATTGTCATCTTAATTGTACAAGATTAAAACTAAAATATGAAACCGCTTAAAAACTAGAAACCCTCACATTAAAAAATATTTTGTCAATCCTCACACTAATAAGATATTTATTGCTAAAACTGCAAATATAATATATAACTCGTATATGTATTTAATAATAATCATTAGCATTTATGCTATTATTTCATTCAATACAACCACATAAATTATCATAATAATCTATTAGTCTTCTTAACGTACTCTATCAATCAATTATTTAAATGTTATAAATGATAGCCACAAGAAACTATGAATTAATAGCACACCATCATACATATGAATTTCTAATTAAATATATTTAAAACACATGCTTTGTTATGTAATAAAAATTTGATGCATGCAAGTAACTCATAAATGGAATTCTAAATCAATTTATAATAACATGCAACCAAGATCAGAGATTATCTTACTCAAAAACAATAACACACTTAATTAGTAACATATAAAATTAATTAAATCATAAATAATCAATCTGTAATAAATATCCGTAATAAGAATTTTCATAACTAAAATATTTATTAGACCATAATAAAAATTATTAAAAAGGTTTTAGTAATAAAACCAATACACATTACAACTCTTTTATATTCTTTGAAATAAATAAGAAAAATTTGAATAACCAGTAACATACTTTTATGTCTTTAACTTAATAAAGACATTTATTTACTTGTGTTGTAAAATAAAGCTTTATTTGGAAAGAAAGTTACACATTGAAGCCACCAACTCTCTAACGATAATAAAGCTAGATCTGTAAGATAATAGCAATCATCATATATTTGCTATCCAAAGAAGCTTTAAATTTATGAAATTAACTCATATCATGCTCCAAACTAGACATTCATTTCAGTTCTTCATTGCAAGGAAAAATAAAAGAATTTATACACACAAGTATATATCACAATATAAACTAGAATAAATTCACTAATCATATATAGCATAGTAAGGCTAGCTATATTCAAATTATGAACAAAAATATAAAACATGATAGAGCAAAGATCTACAACATACATTATATGATAAACAAACAAACAAAATAATTAGCAAAATCCATCACACTTGTGATCCTCTCACATTCATTAAAATATAAATAAAATATAGATAAAGCTAATAGCTATGTAGATGCTTATAGTCGTGGATCTAATAAGAAGTAGAATGTACAAACTATTATGAAATAGTTTGTGCAACATAAACAATCAAAAAATAAAGCATAAGTATATGCAACCAATTAATATTAACCAAATAACTAACCAATCATATGAGATATTCTTTGGCTTTAGATTGTTGGAAGTATTTATAATAAATCTAAATAAAATAATCAAACAATAATATATTGAAGAAATAATAAAATATAAATTAGATTAACATGACAATAAATTAAATAAAAATAACAAGTAAAGAGATAGAGAAAAAAATATATGGCTTGAGCACTTGGGAGGCATGTCAAATGCATTGTCCTAAAGCCAAAGAGTCCCCCCCTCATGCGGGTCATATCAGTACTCAAGGACTCCAAGATAAAACCCAGTGCTTACAGCCTATCTTTTCGATGAGCACGATCACCGAAAGAAAATAACCTGTCTTCATGTGTCGCGGTTGCTCAAAAGATAGAAAATAGTTAAAGAATATTCACATCCTAATGTTAGAACCATGAGACTCCTTTATATAATAATCTCGTAGCTTAGGTAACTTACAAATTAATTCTTGTAACTCCCAAGCCATAAGTTCTTAATAAAAACATGAACGTTACAAATAATAAGTGTCGTAACTTATGTTTTTATTATACTTGTAACGTATGAAATTAATCTCAAAATAATTTTTTTATAACTTATGATATAAATGTTTATTTTAAACCTTGTATCTCCAACAATTACAAGTATTATATATATGATATTTATACATATTGGTATAAATATCACAAACATAATTTGTAGATCAATTTGTATCTAGATTCATAATCTACACATAAACACAAACATACACTCTTTTAACAAAAAGGTGAAGATAACAACATCAATGTTGGTTTAATTATTAGGAAATGCAAATAAACTTTTAAGGTTTATATGAAGAAGTCCATAAGTGAAAAATTTTTACATTATAAATATTTCAGCATAACAAAGTACTTTTAAAAATGAATAAGAAGGATTAAGATCTCTCATGGTGAAAGCTATGGCTATAGCACAAAATGATTGTACCAAAAGAGTGGAACGATCACCTACCAAAGATCTCACCTATCATCAATAAAAAAAAAAATTGAGATCACTAGTCCTATATATATATATATATAAATATAAAAGCAACCAAATTCCAGTTAATTAATTGTATAAAAGAGAAAATCTTGTTACAAATAAACATAACCTACTTTAACACAAAATTACTCCAAAAATGCTTTCACAATCTCAAAAAAACTATTTTCATAGGCTAACAACCTAAAGATGTCAATCAAAACAAGCAATAAACAAATTTATTTGAAAGAAGCAAATTAAAAAAATTAGTTGAATCAATATATAATCACATTGAATTGAGATTGCAAAATTAGCATATAAATCGATTAAAAAAGTTATATGATATTCTAATTATTATATTTCATTTAGCAAATCAAATACCAAATTTAAATTGTAAGATGATAGATATAATAATTAATTTTAGAAGTCATAAGGAACATTATGATAATCACCACGTGACAACATCAATATATGAATAAGGTGTTACAATTGTTGATGTTAACGTAAAACATGTGACATGCACATGTTCAAATTTTGGTTAACTTGTGATAAAAGTAAGAAAAATATTTTTGATTCCTATTTTACTATTTCTAAATAATTATTATAGGAAGTATTTTGATTCACAATAAATATCTCTCTTGATCAGGATAATATTTCTTTTATCCTAATCAAAATAGGAAAATAGTTAATGTATCATTTTTACTTTAGGAGATTAACTATAAAACATTTCCTATTTTGTTTTATCCTAATCCTAATGTGATCTTGATTGAGATCCTTTGAGGACTTTTAGGAAGATTGTATCAAGACCTCTCAATATATATTGATGTATTAAAAAGTCGGCAGCAAGTATTGAAAAGAGAGAGTCTTTTGCGCAAGAGAGGTTCTTGATTATTGATCATGGCATTCCATGACTTCGTAAGAGACAAGCTTTGACGCAAAGGAATGTCTTTATATCTTTGATTCATTGAGTCTTTGTTTTCATGTATGAGAGTTAAAATCATACATGAGTTGTTGATCAAGTCTGAGTGAGTTAGTAGACACTTAGGGAAACTTTGAGGGTTGAGTGTTTATGTAATTCTGTACCAGACACGGGTGTTATGTATAACTTAACAGCATTCTGTTAAGTTATCTGTAACAGAGAGTGAGCAGTGTCACTAGTATTTAGGATCTTTACAAAGATCTTGTTTGTCAAAGATTAGGTCTGCGTGTGAGAGTGAGTCAGCATTGTAAAAGATCCTAAAGATTGTACAAACAAGAACATAGTGAATTGCAACTCTATAACTGTCCATGGACGTAGGTTTTTATAACCGAACCACGTAAAAATCCTCCTGTGTTAATTTACATTACAGTTGACTGTGTTGTTATTTGTAACTGCATACCTCCAGAACTTTCAATTGGTATCAGAGTAGGTTCACTGATAGACAAGTGAAGAAAACGATCAAGTTGATCTGGAAGGATGGAGTTTATTCACGATGGAGGATCTGGAATACAACCACCTATTCTCGATGACAGTAATTACCCATATTGGAAGGTAAGAATGATGATGTATATCAAGTCTCTTGATGATAGGGCATGGACGAGTGTACTTAAGGGATGGACACCGCTAACAAAGCTGAATCCCTTCGGTAATGTTGAACCAAAGCCAGAGAACGAATGGTCTGATGAAGAATAACGACAATCCAGTTGGAACTCCAAGGCTCTTAATGCAATCTTTGCTGTAGTAGACTTAAACAACTTCGGATAGATTTCTAGATGCAATGTAGCCAAAGAAGCATGGGACATACTTGAGGTAAAACATGAAGGTACTACATCTGTTAAAAGATCTAAACTAATGAGGTTGAATTCTCAATTTGAAAATCTGATGATGCATGAGGATGAATCAATTTTTGATTTTTACTCTAAGATATGTCACATTACAAACTCAGCATACATGCTTGGCAAAAATTTTACTGATGCAGAAGTTGTTAGTAAAATAATTAGGTCTGTCCCAAACAAATTTCAACCTAAAATTTCAGCTCTTGAGGAAGTTAAAAACACTGATGAAATGAGAGTTGATGAATTGATTGGTATTCTCCAAAACTTTGAAATAAATCAAAGTACTCAGAAACAAAAAGATAAAAGCATTGCATTTAATGTGAAAGCTAAAAAATCTGATGATGAATGTAGTGATGAGCTTGATGAAACTGATTCTAAACAAATTACTTTTCTAACAAAAAATTATGTCAAGTTCATGAAAAGAAATTTCAGGAAAAAGAATCAAGGAAAGCCATCAAACTCAACTGAAGAAAAGTTCAGAAAATTCAACAGGGAGAATGATAAAAAGAAACCGAAACAACCTGAAAAGAAAGGGCAGATTCAGTGTTATGAATGCTCTGGTTATGGGCATATTCAATCTGAATGTGCTAATCTCAAGAAGAAAAACAAAGGGTTGACAGCAAACTGGAGTGATGAATCAGAATCAGAGTCAGAAGACCAAGATTGTATGAGCAATTTTGTTGCATTTACAACATATGCAGCAGATAAAGGAAAGGCTGTTATGTCAGACATAACAGAAGATTGTCAAGACAATGTTAAGATGAAGAAGATGGACCAGAATATTATGAAGGATTGCAAGAAACGTACAATGCACTCTATGGTGAATGGTTGAGCCAGAAAGAAGAAATCAACACCTTGAAGCGGGAGATTGAAGTTCTGAAATGTGAAAAAGCTTATGCTGAAAATCACATCACTGAATTTGAGACTGTTTTAATAGACAAAACAACATATATTGAGAAAATCACAACAGAATTGGCTGATAGCAAGAGGTGTGTTGATTAGCTCAAAACTGGAGCAGCCAAACTTGATCAAGTTTTGAATCTTGGAAGAGACAACTCCAACAAACATGGATTAGGGTACACAGAAGGAAATGTTGCATCTTCATCAAAAACAGTCTTTGTGAAAGCTTCAGCATCAAGTAAGAGTTTTGAACCTAACTCTTTAAAGTCAAGTCCTAATTCCAAGAGTAGTGAAACGTATGTTTCTCCAATGAGTTCTTTTAGATCTAGACCTGAAAAGGTAAAGAAATTCATTCCTATTTGTTATTTTTGTGGTAAAAAGGGACGTATTAGGCCTAGATGCTTTAAATTGTTGAATCTTTTGCATAAAAGATCAAAACAATTTAAACTGTTACCAAAATCACAATAGCAGTGGGTTAAGAAAGACAAAACAGTTTTTCATGTTGCCTTTACTGCACTTAATCATGCATCTAATGACTTGTGGTATTTAGACAGCCGTTGTTCCAGGCACATGACTGAAAATAAATTGTTTCTAACAGATTTTAAAGCATGCAGGGATGGAAATGTCACCTTTAGAGATGGAGCAACAAGTAAGATCATTGGTAAAAGGACTTTGAATGTTAAAGGCCTACCCAATTTTAGAAATGTCCTTTTAGTGGAAGACTTGAAAGCTAATCTTATAAGCATTAGTTAGATTTGTGATGAAAAGTATACTGTTAACTTCACACAAAACAAATGCATGGTCTTAGATAATTTTGGTAAATGCATTCTGAAGGTAATAGATCTTTGGATAATTGTTATCTAGTAGAAATTGCATTTCATGCTAGGATTTCGGATTTAGAATCGTGGCATTAAAAATTAGGACACTTAAATTACAAAGACTTGGTTAAATTAACTAAGTTAGGTGCTCTAAGAGGAGTTTCTAAACTTGATGACAAAATTGATAAAATTTGTGGACCATGTCAAATGGGAAAACAAATCAGAAGTTCACACAAATCAAATCCATATCTTAGCATTTCTAAGATACTTGATTTGCTTCACATGGATCTTATGGGTCCTATGCAAATTGAAAGTATTACAGGTAAGAGATATATATTTGTTTGTGTGGATGATTTCTCTAGATATACTTGGGTTGATTTCATTAAAGAAAAATCTGACACTTTTGATGCTTTCAGGAACCTTTGTGTTAAGCTTGAAAATGAGGAAAATAGGAACATCGGAAGAATTGTCAGAATAAGAAGTGATCATGGCAAGGAGTTTGAAAATGTTAGCTATGCTGACTTTTACAAATATCATGGAATTGATCATGAATTTTCAGCTCCTAAAACCCCTGAACAGAATGGCATTGTGGAGAGGAAAAATAGAACTCTTCATGAGATGGCAAGAGTGATGCTCAATAGCAAGAAGTTGACCAAGAGGCTATGGTTTGAAGCAATAAGCACTGCTTGCTATATTTCAAATAGAGTTTTTCTTAGACCCGGTACTAATCATACACCTTATGAAATCTTGAAAGGAAGAAAACCAAATTTGAAATATTTTCATGTCTTTGGTTGCAGGTGTTACATCTTAAACGACAAAGAACTGTTAGGAAAATTAGATCCAAGGAGTGATGAAGGAGTCTTCATGGGATATGCTCAAAACAGTAAAGCATTTCGAGTTTATAATCTGAGAACTAAGGCAGTCATGGAATCTGTAAACACAGTATTTGATGACCTTGATGATTATGCAAAGTACTCACAAGAGGAAAGCATAACCAGCTTCACAGAAGATGCAGAAAAATCAGATCCAGACAGCAATAAAAAGGAAGATGCTGTTATGAAAGAGGAAACACCTACTGTTACACCCAACGTAACAGTAACATCTGACAACTCAGATTTAAACAGGAATTCAATTCAGAATGATGATGACAGAAAAGATCCACCCACATGGATTCAAAAGGCACATCCAACGTAAGAAACCAGGTATGGTATGCATGTTATGTTTCTTTAGTTGAGCCAAAAAATTTGAAAGAAGCTTTAAAAGAAGAAGTGTGGATTCAAGCTATACAAGATAAACTTAATCAGTTTAAAAGGAATAAAGTGTGGGAATTAGTTTCTAGGCTAGAAGGTACAAATGTCATTGGAACAAAATGGATTTTCAAAAATAAAACTGATGAAAGTGGACAAGTAGTTAGAAATAAGGCTAGGCTAGTTGTACAAGGTTACACACAAGTAGAAGGCATAGACTTTGATGAATCCTTTGCACTAGTAGCTAGACTTGAGTCAATCAGATTATTACTTGTAATTGCTTGTTTGCTTGATTTTAAGTTGTATCGGATGGATGTTAAAACTGCATTTTTAAATGGCTATCTCAATGAAGAAGTTTTTGTTGAACAGCTTAAAGGATTTGAAGATCCTAAACATCCAGATTTTGTGTACAAATTACACAAGGCTTTGTATGGTTTAAAACAAGCTCCTAGAGCTTGGTATGAAAGGTTAACAAATTTTTTAATCAACAGAGGTTATAAAAGAGGCAGCAATGATAAGACCTTGTTCATCAAACATGCATCAACCTATTTAATTGTTGCACAAATATATGTTGATGATATTGTTTTTGGATCAACTAACAAAAGCAAAATTAATGAGTTTGTTAAGTTGATGCAGGAAGAGTTTGAGATGAGCATGGTAGGAGAATTAAATTTCTTTCTTGGATTGCAGGTTAAGCAAATGGATGATGGGATATTTATATCTCAATCAAAATATGCCAAAAATCTTGTAAAGAAGTTTGGGCTTGAGAATGCAAAACCAATGAAAACTCCTATCAGTACTAATCTAAAACTTTCAAAAGATAATGCAGGGAAAGAAGTTGATGCAAGCTTATACAGAAGCATTATTGGCAGCCTACTTTACCTCACAGCAAGCAAACCAGATTTGAGCTTTTGTGTAGGACTTTGTGCAAGGTTTCAAGCAAATCCCAAAGAATCACATCTTGCACCAGCAAAGAGAATCATCAGGTATGTACGTGAAACATGTGATTATGGAATATGGTTTTCTAAAGATATAAATGATTGTCTTACAGGGTTCAGTGATGCAGATTGGGCAGGAAATGCAGATGACAGAAAAAGTACTTCAGGAGGTTCTTTTTATCTTGGTACTAACTTGGTTTCATGGAACAGCAAGAAGCAGAATTCAATTTCTTTATCTACAGCTAAAGCCGAATACATAGCAGCAGGGAGTTGTTGTACACAACTATTGTGGATGAAGCAAATGTTGAGTGATTATGGTATTGAACAAAAGCCTATTACTGTGTTTTGTGATAATACTAGTGCTATAAATATTTCCAAAAATCATGTTCAGCATTCTAGAACAAAACACATTGATATTAGATACCATTTTATAAGGGAACTAGTAGAATCTAAAGTGATACACATTGATATTCGATACCATTTTATAAGGGAACTAGTAGAATCTAAAGTTATACATATTGATCACATCTCCACAGATAAACAATTGGATGACTTGTTCACTAAGGCATTGGACACAACAAGGTTTGAAAATCTAAGGAAAGCCTTAGGTATCTGTTAGTTATATGAGTGAACACAGTATTCTGTTATGTTATTCATATCTGTAGTATCATAAGTTTCCTTCTAAATTAGCATGTTTTGAGTTGTGATATAAAAATTGTGTGAATAATTAAATACTGGTTTAATAATGAAAATACAGAGAGGGCTACCAGTATATGATGTGTGAAAGCCATCTATTGAGAGTAACTTCATTGTATCTAAGAAATATGGTGAGGTCACCCACTCAAAAGGAAAAAGGCTACCTCTATACATGTGTGAAAGCTACTGTATTATTTAGCAAATTTATATTGAGACAAACTTTTGTGTGTGTAAGAAGCATACTCAAGTTGTTCACTCAATATATTCAAAATAATTTTTAATGTGTAAATCACTCAAACCCAAAATTATGCTTTTTAGAATGAAAAATATGATAATTTAGATATTACTGTTATGATATGGATAACTGTGTTCTGTTACGTTTTTCATAACAATGTTCTATGTCCTTATCCTAAAAATTAAGTCACTTGTGTGTCCATGTGTCAAATTTTTGCCATGTCAGCATTGTTGAATTAAGAAGGAGAAGTATTAATGGCGGGAATCCTTTTTCTATTAGTATTCCTTATTTGAATTTAATTCAAATTTGAATTGAAGTGTTTTGAAGGGAGTTATTAAACAGTTTTTGGAAAGGAAAGTCATTAATTAATTTGTTTGTTGAAAACAAAAAATTCCTCAAAAATCGGCCTAGTATATATAACAAATAGTTCGTGGGCTTCTCCTATTCATGTAATCCCTCATCAACAGTTGCTTCCCTGTCTCACATCTTGGCTCTCTGTTTCTGTTCTAAAAAATTTTTGTAGTTTAGAAACCCTAGCTATGGCAACATCAAACTCGACAGCCAGTGTTTCTTCTTCAAGAGGCTCCAGTCATGACAGTAGTAAAAGTAGTCAGTCGCCTCCTACGCAACACAAATAAGCAACAAGAGCAGTCGATCCAGCCATGAGCGAGGACTGATGCGTTCGAAACTAGCAAGTATACTAGTCGCACAAGTAATAAAGTGATAAGTAAGATATCGTTCCCACGAGGATTGATTCTAATTGAATTTGTTATTTTACAGCCACAACAGAACAAATGGGGGGTTTTGTTGATTGATTAACTAAACTTAATACGAAAGCAAATGAAGAATAATACAATGCAAAGTTAAATCAATTGAGAGATACACAATGAAAGAAATCTGGTTAAGGGATTATTCTCTACCACAAGATATGGATTTGCGAATTAATCATAGAATTGTCATCCAATTACACCATTGAAATTATCAACCGTAGATAACAACAAGCTCTGTTATCCCAATCTTTCCTTACTTTGTTGTTAAATAAAACAAGCTCTTTATTTAATCTGTATCCATTAAACAACCTAGAACAAGCTCTCTAAATTTAATTCAATGGATGCATTACGATAAGAAAGATAGGTTGATCTAAGCAATAAACACACAAGCTCGGATTATTTAACTTAGGTTGTATTCTCCAATTGCAATCTCTGATCACAATTTTGCTACTAATGATTAGAAATTCAAGACAATTACGGATCAAGATTTCTAGTCTAGCAATAGACAATATCCAGATTATATTCAGTTGGCCACCCAAATACAATCCAGCAAGCAATCATAAGCATTAGACATGGGAAAATACAAGCAACTTCAATTAGAGAATTGGATAACAACTTCTTGCACAATCAACTTACAAAAACCATATCAGGGGCTTTGAAATCACCCTCAACCAATTCAGATTCAGTTACACATGTTTAAGAACGTGGTAAATACAATACAACATGGAGACATTCCAGAAAATGAAAGGGAAGGGAAAAACTTAGCAAATTTGATGTAATTCTCTTTGGATTGTAGTTCTTCCTCTTTCCAAGCTTCCTTTCTCCTTCAAGAACTCCAAGAGATGAAAGAATTCCAGAGCTGCAGCCTCCACCACGTTCTCCCCTCTTCAAGTTATGAAAATAAAACCCTAAAATGTGTTTAAATACTCTGCTACAGTGACTTGCTACAGTGCCCCGTATTTACATGCTACAGTACTTGTGGAATTATATTTCTATACATCTCACACTGTTTTGATTACAACTTTTGGTACACTGAATGGATTTATAAACCGTAAATTTCTCCAGAAAATAGACTTCGAGAGCTTTCCAACGGTATATAACATGTCATCGGGTTCATTGTATATCAATACAATTAAATCCGAGAAGATCACTGACTAGCAGAGGTGAAAATGAAGGGTTTTACTCCATTTTTGTGCAAGTTGCTCCAAAACTCCTACAAACATCAAAACCACACAAAAACATAAAAATACCAAGGAATATAGCAAAGAAACATGGACGAATTGATATAAAAGTAATACATAAATAGACACCTATCAAGGACGAACAAATACTAGTGAAGAAGATCAAGGAAAAAATCAAGCCAAAATACAACAAATTCCTCACGGCTGCAATCAAACAGAAAATTGACAAGATTACTTCACAAAGGAAGCTTCAGTTAGAAAGTCCTGTGAAACTCTCGGACTTCAACTCATATGGTGTCAGTGAGATGATTGAGTCCAATTACTGGACTCGAACGGTATCAAACTTTCTTCCTCCTGTTAAAACTTTGATTCAGGAATTCTACGCTAATATTTCAAGCACCATTGATGATCCTAAGAGTGTTCATTACCATAAGGTCTACCGTCGGGGGAAGTTTGTGAAATTCTCTCCCAATGTCATAAATTCTTTTATGGACATTCCAATAAGGATCATGTATTCTCTAGATGAAGAATATAACATGGCCAAAATAGTCAAGGAAGTCACTGGTCGAGCAGATATCGAATGGAAACCAAGAGATGGTCTTGACCAGAAATATCTTAGGAAGAAATACCGATGTTACACAAAATAGCCCAATTTAATTGGTTTCCTTCTTCCCATCAAAATCAGGTTGGGAAGATAGAATGAAACTCCTCTTTTGTTTAGGAACTAATAGGCCAGTAAATTTTGGACTGTTAGCATATAGAACAATTGTTCAAATTGGTTCCTATCACTCGGATTACTACCTGCTTGTGTTCCCCTGTTTAATACAAGGCCTACTTGCTTAGAACAACATTCCTGTGAGCTCTAGTGAACAAACTAAAGTTCTGTCTAAGTTCATTACCAAAGGATTCCTTCAATGATTGCATGATCAAATTGATCTGCCTGCACCTAAACCTAAACCCACAAGAGTCAGGAAAAATTAATTGAAATTTGTTGAAGAAAAACTTGAATTGATCAATTTTGCTTTAACAGATATTCTGCAGGATTTAAAAGATATCAAACATAAGCAATCTGTGTTGGAAGCTCAGTTTCTCGGACAGCCTCAGTCCACAGCACCGGACTCTATGGCACCTGAACCTGAACCTATGATTCCAGAAACACTAGCTGCTGATATACCAGAAGCCACTGAACCACAACCTGAGGAAACAGCTCCAAGTCCATCAAGTCCTACTGTATAGCCTGCTGTTAAGATAGACAGAACAGCAGCACAGAAGCCAAAAGAAAAATCAAACAAGGCTTCTGTCAAGGGATATAACAGAAAGGGAAAAAAGAAAATAAAAGTGGTGAAGAAATCATTTGATCAGAAGAAGCAGAAACCAGACGAATCAGCTCCCACTTTGTAAGATGAATCTAATTCAGATGTACCAATAAAAACAGATTCTGGAATGAAACAATCCTCACTACTTGCTGAGAAAGAATCCCAGATATTCCTAAACCTGCAGCATGATGCGTTCGAAACTAGCAAGTATACTAGTCGCACAAGTAATAAAGTGATAAGTAAGATATCGTTCCCACGAGGACTGATTCTAATTGAATTTGTTATTTCCAGCAACAATTAACTAAATGGGGGGTTTTGTTGGTTGATTAACTAGATGAAAAACTGAATACGACGGTAATTAATGAATAACACAATGTAAACTTAATTGAAATGGGAATTAATCAATGATAAAAATCTGGTTAAGGGATCATTATCCACCACAAGATATGGATTTGCGAATTAATTGTCGAATTATCATCCAATTACACCATTGAAATTATCAACCATAGATAACAATAAGCTCTGTTATCCCAATCTTTCCTTACTTTGTTGTTAAATAAAACAGGCTCTTTATTTAATCTCTATCCATTAAACAACCTAGAACAAGCTCTCTAAATTTAATTCAATGGATGCATTACGAAAAGAAAGACAGGTTGATCTCAGCAATAAACACACAAGTTCGGATTATTTAACTTAGGTTATATTCTCCAATTGCAATCTCTGATAACAATTTTGCTACTAATGATTAGAAATTCAAGACAATTACGGATCAAGATTTCTAATCTAGCAATAGACAATATCCAGATTATATTCAGTTGGCCACCCAAATACAATCAGCAAATAATCATAAGCATTAAACATGGGAAAATACAAGCAACTTCAATTAGAGAATTGGATAATAATTTCTTGCACAATCAACTCACAAACACCATATCAAGGGCTTTGAAATCACCCTCAACCAATTCAGATTTAGTTACTGATGCGTTCGAAACCAGCAAGTATACTAGTCGCATAAGTAATAAAGTAATAAGTAGATATCGTTCCCACGAGGGTTGATTCTAATTGAATTTGTTATTTTCCAGCAATAATAAACTAAACAGGGGGGGTTTTGTTGATTGATTAACTAAACTTAATAGAAAGCAAATGAAGAATAACACAAAGCAAAGTTAAATGGAGTGAAAAATCAATGAGAGACACTTGGTTAAGAGTTCATTCTCTGCCACAAGATATGAATTTGTGAATTAACATAGAATTGTTATCCAATTACAGCATTGAAGTTATCAACCGTAGATAACAACAAGCTCTGTTATCCCAATCTTTCCTTACTTTGTTGTTAAATAAAACAAGATCTTTATTTAATCTCTATCCATTAAACAACCTAGAACAAGCTCTCTAAGTTTAATTCAATAGAAGCATTACGATGAGAAAGATAGGTTGATCTAAGCAATAATCACACAAGTTCCGATTATTTAACCTAGGTTGTATTTTCCAATTGCAATCTCTGATCACAATTTGCTACTAATGATTGGAAATTCATGACAATTACGGATCAAGATTTCTAATCTAGCAATAGACAACAACAGATTATATTCAGTTGGCCATTCCAAATACAATCAGTAAGCAATCATAAGCATAGATATGGGAAAATACAAGCAACTTCAATTAGAGAATTGGATAACAATTTCTTACACAATCAACTCACAAAATCCATATCAAGGGCTTTGAAATCACCCTCAACCAATTCAAATTTAGTTACACATATTCAATCAGAATAACAACCACAATACAGAGAAATTCCAGAATTGAAAAGGAAAGAAAGAACTTAGCAAATTCTTTGAAAATCTTCTTTGTAGATGAATCTTCTTGGAATTGTAGTTCCTCCTCCTTCAAAATCTTCTTTCTCCTTCAAGAACTCCAAGGGATGAGAGAAATCCAGAAATGCAGCCTCCTCCAACATTTTTCCCTCTTCAAGTTATGAAAATAAAACCCTAAAATGTGTTTAAATACTCTGCTACAGTAACCTGCTACAATGTCCCGTATTATACATGCTACAGTGATTTGTGGAATTACATTTCTATACTTCTCACACTGTTTTGATTACAACGTTTGGTACACTGAATGGATTTATAAACCGTAAATTTCTCCAGAAAATAGACTTCGAGAGCTTTCCAACGGGATATAATATGTCATCGGGTTCATTGTATATCAATACAATTAAATCCGAGAATATGGTTGACTAGCAGAGGTGAAAATGAAGGGTTTTACTTCATTTTTGTGCAAGTTGCTCCAAAACTCCTACAAATATCAAAACCACACAAAACATAAAAATACCAAGGAATATAGCAAAGAAACATGGACGAATTGATATGAAAATGATATATAATTAGATGCCTGTCAGTTACACATATTCAGACACAATACAAATACAATACAGTACATAGCAATTCCAGAAAATGAAAGGGAAATGAAAAACTTAGCAAATCTGATGAAATCTCTTAGGATTTGTGGTTCTTCCTCTTTCCAAGCCTTTAATCTCCTTCAAGAACTCTAAGAGATGAGAGAAATCCAAAGATGCAGCCTCCTCCACGTTCTCTCCTCTTCAAGTTCTCAAAATAAAACCCTAAAATGTGTTTATATACTCTGCTACAGTAACCTGCTACAGTGTCCCGTATTATACATGCTACAATAATTTGTGGAATTACATTTCTACACTTCTCACACTGTTTTGATTATAAATTTCGGTACACTGAATGGATTTATGAACCGTAAATTTCTCTAGAAAATAGACTTCGAGAGCTTTCCAACGTATATAACATGTTATCCGGTTCATTGTATATCAATACAATTAAATCCGAGAAGATGGTTGACTATCAGAGGTGAAAATGAAGGGTTTTACTTCACTTTGGTGCAAGTTCCTCCAAAACTCCTATAAACATCAAAACCACACAAAAACATAAAAATACCAAGGATTATAGCAAAGAAACATAGATGAATTGATATGAAAATGATACATAAATAGACACCTATCACAGCAGCTGAAGAAGAACCTCATCCACCATCACCCCTTTTTCCAACACCTAAGTCACCAGTTACATCTTCCCAACTGCCTACTCAAACCACTGAAACAAGTGCAGAAAGAATAGAAAGGGAGATATGCAGAGTCGTTGCTGAAGTTACTGCCACTTCCTCAGATACAACTGAAGTTCCTTCTACACCAACAGCACCAGTTGCAGCTCCAATAGAACAAGATCCATTTGATTAGCCAACCTCTACCCCTAAGCGCCAGTTTAAACATGTGGCTCGCAAATCTGTCAAATGCCCTGGCAGCTCTACCTCACCAACTGTCAAAATGTCTGCCAGACTCGGTTAGATTTTGGCCACTTGTGCTTAAATCAAGGGGGAGAAGATCAAAGGGAAGAATTTAACTTGGCTGGCTTTCTATTAGCTCTGAACTACTTATTTTTATTCTGTTTGTTCTGAACTACTTTCATTTGCTGTCATTTTTTTATCTTATTCTCTCTGCTTACTAATATTGTTTCTGTGTTACTTGTTTCTCAAAAGGAATAAGTAAGAAGTGAGGGGGAGAATGGCTTATCTTTTATATGTTGTGTGCACTTGAATGGTTTTCTGAATTGTGATAATCTACATTAGTAAATTAACTGAATGTTGTAGATGATTTTGCGCGCAGCTGTGTTTAATATATATTTTTTCATTTATCCTGTAGACTTTGAGTATACTAGTGAAACTTCACTTAGTACTCTGTTCAGTCATATATCTTGTGATAGTGTGCTGTTATATGAGTCACAACAGTTTTCCTTATTTCTTTGCATGAGATATTTGTTGGTCTTATGATTCATGATACCTTTCAGTGATACGTAACTGATCATGTGTTGTTCTTAGAAACAGTTAAAGTGCTTTCATCACAAGTTGCCAAAAAGGGGGAGATTGTTGATGTTAATGTAAAACATGTGACATGCACATGTTCAAATTTTGGTGAACTTGTGATAAAAGTAAGAAAAGTATTTTTGATTCCTATTTTACTGTTTCTAGATAATTATTATAGGAAGTATTTTGATTCACAATAAATATCTCTCTTGATCAGGATAATATTTCTTTTATCCTAATCAAAATAGGAAGATAGTTAATGTATCATTTTTACTTTAGGAGATTAACTATAAAACATTTCCTATTTTGTTTTATCCTATTCCTAATGTGATCTTGATTGAGATCCTTTCAGGACTTTTAGGAGGATTGTATCAAGACCTCTCAATATATATTGATGTATGAAAAAGTCGGTAGCAAGTATTGAAAAGCGAGAGTCTTTTGCGCAAGAGAGGTTCTTGATTATTGATCACGACATTCCATGACTTCGTAAGAGACAAGCTTTGACGCAAAGGAATGTCTTTATATCTTTGATTCATTGAGTCTTTGTTTTCATGTATGAGAGTTAAAATCGTACATGAGTTGTTGATCAAGTCTGAATGAGTTAGTAGACACTTAGGGAAACTTGAGGGTTGAGTGTTTATGTAATTCTGTACCAGACATCGGGTGTTATGTATAACTTAACAGTGTTCTGTTAAGTTATCTGTGACAGAGAGTGAGCAGTGTCACTAGTGTTTAGGATCTTTGTGAAGATTTTGTTTGTCAAAGATTAGGTCTGTGTGTGAGAGTGAGTCAGCACTGTAAAAGGTCCTAAACATTGTACAAACAAGAACATAGTGAATTGCAGCTCTATAGTTGTCCGCGGACGTAGGTTTTTATAATCGAACCACGTAAAAATCCTCCTGTGTTAATTTACATTACAGTTGACTGTGTTGTTATTTGTAACTGCATACCTCCAGAACTTTCAATAATAAATATAATTATATAAACTCATCGCACATGCATGGCATCAATTAATTTTTAATATCATTTACTTTAGAGAATTTAAAATAAATGAATAATTAATTAAGCTTATCCATGAAGCTGATTTGAGAGGCTACTTCTCATTATGAATAATTAGATTTTTTTTAATCTTCTCCTATTAGAAGAATTCTATCTTGCCACCTTTATAGATTATTATATTATGACATTAATCCAATATTCTCAAAACGATAGTTGGGTTATCCGAATATTCGACCAAGAAAATATAGAAATACTGCTAACAAATATATTGTTTTATATTGTGTTTGTGATTAAAATCGAATGTTACTTGGCATGTTAAAATAACATTATAATTTACTACTTCATCAAATCATTTATGTGATAGTTGATGATGATGATGATAATAATAATAATAATAATAATCATGATTGATTATTTTGGCTCAACTCACTAATTAATTACACACAGGAAAAACACAACATTTTCCTACGTTGATAATTAATTAATTAATTTTTGTTTGTTTAATACCTCAACTGATTATAGTGGGATCTCTATCACAAGTGGAGCCACTTCACCAACTTCACCCTATCTACTCATGCTTAAAACCTATCAATTTGATTAATAAGAGCAATCAATAGGAATTTAAACAATGAAGATGGCCATTGGTGTCAAATTCAATTTTCTAGCGATGCAAGCATACACCTTTGTAAAAAGCCATTGACTAGTCTACCCATTATTGCATTATATAAGCATCATTCACCTTTCAAGGAACTTAACTTTATAACATGTTACATGGCATAGAGGTATTCTATCCTCAATAATTGATTCATATTCAAAAGGGTAATAATATAATGTTGATGATTAACAAAACACAACCATTATGTGTCGCTCCTTTAAATAAAATTTCTAGACAAATGGTTATACCTAAAATATCAACTAGAATACATGTGAGGCAATAAATATAATTAATGTGAAGCATTACCATCATAATCTTATTAACAGTTAAATCAACAATAGATATTTGTTTGGACAGGATAACATTATTATAATAATGAAAATTACAAGAGAAAGAAGCATTACTAGGGGCGGGTACGGGGCGGCCGGTATCCAGCCCCGCCCCGTTGACCCTTTTTTTTGCCCCGCCCCGCCCCTTTGCCCCTTTGCGGGGCGGGGCGGGGCGGGGCAAAAAAAATTTTAGTAGATCCAGACCAGCCCCGCCCAGCCCCGCCACTGTTTATATTTTTACAATCACACCCCTATAATTTTTATATTTTTCAACTTCATCCCTTGTAATATTTATATCTTTGCAAATAACGCCCTTATCAATTTCTAATCATACCATTTATAACTATGATCATTTTTCAACAATCATAAAAATAATAAATCTTCAAACTAAAATCAAAATAGTTGTATATTATCATTTGATTTTATTAGTAATAATGTTACATATTCTATTAGAAATAATGTTAAAAGTTTATTATTGCTTGTAAACTAGTTAATTGATAATTTTTAAATAGTTGATAATACAATTAAATAATTTTTTAATGACATGTTCATTTAATTTCAATTTAATAATAGTAATAATATGATTAGTATATACCAAATAATTAATATTATAAATATTTATGAAATACTAATAATTTAATTAACTAATTTAAATTACGATAAATCATATATTTAAAGTTATAAGATTATTTTTATCATATTTCTATTTACATATTTAGAAAATAATATATTGATTATATTAAACATATATATTTTTAAAATAATATTTTTAATATTACAATAATTTAAATAGTACTTAGTAATCTATATCAAGATTGTATATGTTACACAAATTTAATTACTATAAAATATAAATATTTACTTACCATTTGATTTTATTAGTAATAATGTTACATGCTTTATTAGAAATAATGTTAAAAATGTATTATTCTTGTAAACTAGTTAATTAACACTTTTTCAATAGTATGTTAATTTAATTTCAATCTAATAATAGTAATAATATGATTTGTATATACTAATTAATTAACATTATATGTATTTATGAAACATTAATAATTAAAGTAATTAATTTATTTAAGAATTTACGATAAATCATATATTTAAGATTATAAGATTATTTTTATCCTTTTTTTATTTACATATTTGGGAAATAATATATTGATTATATTAAAGATATATATTTTTAAAATAATCATGTTAATATTGCAATAATTTAATTAATACTTAGTAATCTATATCAAGATTGTATATATTATAAAATTTAATTATTATAAAATATAAATATTTAATTATCATTAATTGTCATTTAATTATATTAGTAATAATGTTACATACTTTATTAGAAATAATGTTAAAAGTGTATTATTGCTTATAAATTATTTAATTGACAATTTTTTAAATAGTTGATAATACAATTAAATAAATTTTTAGTAACATATTGATTTAATTTCAATCTAATAATCGCAATAATATTATTGGCATATACCAAATAATTAACATTATATATTTATGAAACATTAATAATTTAATTAATTAATTTAAATTACAATAAATCATATATTTAAGGTTTTAAGATTTTTTTATCATATTTCTATTTACATATTTAAAAAATAATATACTGATTATATTATAGATATATATTTTAAAAATAATCTTGTTAATATTGTAATAATTTAATTAGTACTTAATAATCTATATCAAGATTGTATATATTATACAAATTCAATTATTATAAAATACAAATATTTTATTTTTTTATTATAATATGAAGAAATTGATGTTAATGTACTAAAAGATATTAATTATTAATTAAAATGTCATTTTTATTAAAGTATTTGCATTATTTGTAAAATTATTAAGAATTTATATATATGAAAAGTTTAACAAATATAACCTAAAAAATTACATAACAGTCCTAAACTTTAAAAATTTTATAAATATACCCCTAATCTTGCGGGGCGGGGCGGGTCTACGGGTCCAAATGGCTAGACCCAACCCCGGACCCGCCCCGGCCGGGGCAGAAATTTTCTGCCCCAGACCCGCCCCTATGAATGCTTCGGGGCGGGTCAAGACCCGTCCCGTTGGACCGGGTCCGCGGTGAGTCCGGGGCAAATGCCCAACCCGCATTACCTTTCTCAAGAATTTTGCCACTCTTCGAGGAGAAAATGATCCCGATTTTGAGAAATTGTTACTAGGACTCCTACAAATCAGGCTTCGTAAGCATTTATAATCCATATTTTATCTCTATTTTGTCAAATAATTAACACAAAAGAAACTGGAAAAAGAATGGTGAAAATTGATAAGCATTAAACATAATAAACAATAAGACTGTGATGATAATAAGACTATGATAACAATAAAAGGCCACCTCTCCTACAAAAACTTCGTTCATTTCTAGAGAAAGAATGTGAGAGGTAGAAGTTCTTTTTAATATAGGAAGTTAAAATATTTTAACAATGACAAGTAGTATAAGAAAATTAAAATAAGATTGGCATGGAAAAATTTAGATATAATTATCCATTGTAAGCAAGAACTAAGAAGAGAAAAATTACCAGCTGTTGTTTTTCTGTTGTTGTTCCCTATAACTCTTTACTGTATCCTGCAGTTAGAAAGGGAACCTTTTCTAAAATAGATGTGGTTTATTAGTCAATGTTAATAGAGATCTGAGCACATCGTGACTGATCTTGTAAGCAAGGGAGTTCTTTCTTTAAATAGCTTTGCGATTTCTTGTCCTTCAAACAGCTTTGCAAGTTCTTTGCCACGTAATCAAGTCGTCTTTGACCTGCTTTCAATAAACATAAGATTGACTGAACTAAAAGCTAACATAAGAAGAGTGAGGTAGTGAACAATTGAAAAATGATTCATTGTCAATATAAAGCTAATTTGATACAATTAACATATACAAATACAAGTTACCAGTATCAATTTCAGAATGCTAGGAGCAGAAAAGATTTGTAAAAAATTGATATCAGCCACAGTTTTTTAATTAAAAAATACTACCAACATTATGGATTATAATAACAAAATAAAAATGTCTCAGATAATGAAAGCCACATACAAGAAAAATTAAGTAGAAATAAACATATCATTCAAATTATAAATGTCTCATGACATTCAATTACCATTTTCTGGGCACCAGACTTTTTAAAGGGGACAATTTAGATTTTATTAAAACTAACAACACAAAAATTATATATAGGTAATTGCACAGATGTGCAGTAAACATGAGATGACAAATGATGACAATTTATGATAACAAAAAAACAGATAGATTCATACAAAATGGTATAATTTCATTGACATGTAAACCACTTTAAACCTTCCTAGACCTTTAATGACCGTATCAGTGGCACGATACTAATCACCAACAACATGCTTGCTTATATATATTGGCTTCTTCCAACCTGTTATAGTGGATAGTAAGTACTGACGGGTGTTTCATAGTAATCCATAATGTCTAATACTATGGTAGGATGAAGTGTTACCAAGAACAACTGTGCGAATGTTTTGGCATAGGATGAGTTCACCAAACAATACCTACAAAAGTAATATACTCTTTCATCAAGAATTATCTTTAAGTAGGATGCGCAAGCAGTCTCACAAGTAAGAATTTCAGATCCAAAGATGAAGCAACACAGATAAACAACAAAATTTCAGCGTTTTAACATCTTTATCGATAGTTACATGGAGTAACAAGCAAAAGAATCAACACGTATTTACAATAAAATTTCCAAAACTATGTATAATATCAACTGATGACTCCATTTTCTACTCAATTATTTATAATCATGTCATGACCCCATTCAGTTCAGTATTCCTGCTAAGCAACTATTACTCAATAATAGCATTTAAACTAGTTACCAGCATCAAAGTTGTTCTCCTATATCCAAGCCAAATTTTTTTGTTTTGACTTCAAGGCAACAAAGTTTAAAGACGACTATAAAATCCCCTCCGACCAAACCCACCCACAAAGACAAACAATTTGTCCACTTACAAACTTTGCTCCAGTATATACCTAAAAATGATTCTTGATGATCATTCTAATGGAAGAAAATTAAGGTTCAAGCAATAATATACATGTAGTGCCAACATAAACCTGTAAACTTTGAAAACAATGCATTTGTCAGAGAGATGTGGAATTGAACGATAATGCAAACAGTAAACTAGTGATATTTTAATTAACTGCTAATTGTTGTTTAAACACTTGTATAATGCACAAAATATTACCAAATATAAACAAATAGAAATAAAAATTTAATCTCATAAAACCACCAAAAGAAGATATTGAATGGTATACTTAGATGTTTTGGTCGAAAAGAGAGTATCAATATAAGACTTCTTTGATTAATTTAAATCAAGAACCATGACCGTGAAATATTTTGTAGAAACAATATAGAATCAAAGAGATATTATTAAGATAACAAATATAAAGTGAAGAAAAGAACAAACAAAAAGGGCCATGCTTTGTGTCTAAAAAAAAGTTAACTTATTTATCTTAATAACCAAGCAATCAATGCCTAATTATGAAATTAAGCTCGGAAGCCACTTCTCTTGCCGAATCCAATCACATGGAAAATGATAGTACAAAAATACAAATCTAACCATGATTCAAGTAATAATATCCTCACCTGAAAAATGAATTTAATCTAATGATAGATCTGTTACAACCATTAAAAGACATGACAAATTGATAAAAATAAAAAAATAATAATGGAGATATAAGAAATCATTATAATAATTGCTTAAAATAATATTAACATAAGATTATATTTTTATTAACTTATTATATATAAAACAATGAAATTCATATATGCATCCACTTCCCTTGGTAGTTCACTAAATAATTCAAATACAAAATATGAATTGAAGACCAAAGCAAAATATTATAGTAAAGGAAAAGTAAAAAAAAGCCATGTTTCCCGGTTAGTGACTTAGTGGTTACCAATAATAAAGTCATATTCATTGTGTAGCAGAACATGATTAAGAGAGGGAAGACTAATAAGAGGCTGACTCTGCATAGATAAGCTTCTCAACAGAAAAGCTCAAATTTTTTCAATAGATTTAGCACAACTTGTCACTCACTCACTTGTAATGTAACACTAGGCCTAGCCATGCCATTCTATTGAATTAACAAGACTACTCATGAATGTGCATGTCAGTCTCCCCGTAACTGATAAGCACAATATAAATAAGCAATTTTCTATGCAAAGAAAAAAAAAAAAACCTTGGCCATTAGTTGGCCTCGTAATTCCTAACTACCACTCTAATATATACATTAAATTTTCTTACTTGATGCATTTATCAAGATATTTTTGTTCATTAGATCTTGAGTGGTTCCTTTTCTTATTTATTTATTTATTTTAATTTTGTTGTCTTGGAAAGATTAAGGTGCAAAATCTGGTCCAAATTGTTAGGCAGCTGTCTATTAATTTGAGATGGGAATTTAGCAAGCTGAGCTCTACAAGCTATTTTATTCATGGAATTTTAAATTAGCTACCACAAACATAATCAAAACAACTTAAAAATGAAAACCTTTGGGGGAGACCATTGTGCAATCATTACAAGTTTGATTTCAGTTTCAATTTGATTTGTTTAACTATTAAATTAGCTGGTCTACCCACCCTATCAAATGAAAATATTGCCTGCCTATATGGCTGTTAAGATGTTGTGGCTTAGAGGATGTTGCCATGTTGTGCAGCACTTACTAAGACTATTATTAATTGGACTAAAACTAATACTAGGGTTGTCGATGATAATCATTTTAATTATTTCTTCTTTATCAAAATATTGTCAATGCACGATGAAATATATATGTTGAATTTCTTTTATATTTTAGTATTTATGGTGTTACTGTTGACTTCCAATGCTTTCTTTTTGCATTTATTATTTTTGGAATTTGGATATTGATATTTTTCAAAAGCAAAAATCATTATTATCATCACCAACCTTCATTGTCACTTCTAATTATGTTTTCAAGATTGCATAAATAATAACACTATCAAACTGGACTGTGAAGTTGTAATTTTGTCTCCATACAAGGTCCAAGTTAAATGTACAAAATTATTACTATCCAAAAGCTATAAAACAAAATTGTAGTATCAACATTTCATGTATAATCTCCATGATTTAACATTGTAATGAAACCAAAATGGTGCTACAAAAAACAAGATGTTCCCTTTTAGCTAAGCCAATCAGGTTTTACCAATAAAAGCAAAAAGAAAAACAAAGGAAAAGAAAATACTCAGCTAATCATAAGAAAGAGTGAATTTGAAGCTTTTACTGTTGTGATGATGAATTGCCTGATTGCAATGAAAGTGAGGGAGTCTGTCACAGACAGCTCATGAAGGGAAAAGGAAAAGTCAAAAAAGCCTCTGTGAAATACGCAGAAAGGGAAGCAAATTACTTTATTATATATATATACACACATGCACATAACCTTTTGTCTATTCTCTTTTTCTCTGTAACACCTAGGAAGAAATTAAAGATTAATAGTTTAAAGAATTAAAAAGAACTAATTTACAAAAGAGAATTTCTTCAACAGAGAAGAAGAAGAAAGAATTGAAGCCGTGTGAAGCATCAAACTCAAAACTTCCATGAGAGAAGCAGGAAGCAGATCATTTCTCAATCTCTTCAAACTCCTTTCTTCAAGAGAACACTCAAATCTTGCTTCTCTTCCTCACAATCTAGACTACTTAGGCCACTCTCAACCACCCCTAATTTTGTAATCGGATAAAAAGATTTCTTGAACCTAGACATCTTTTTATCTTTTGGACCCATTAAAATCCAGTTGCGCAGGGAGCAGACGTCCATCTAATGAATATAAATTATTAACTTTCCACTAAATTACAACTGTGACAATCAAATCCAGACACACAAAAGCGAAAACAAATATAAAAGAAATTAGATGAAGAAAGGTGAAAAGAAAGGGATTTGGCACCTTGTTTAGGACCAGCAATCTTGTCGACGGTGGGAGCAACGAAGCAATTGACTAATCGATGAAGGAAACAGGGCAAAAATGGAGAGATTTTATCAATGAAGTGAGGGAATGGCTAATGAATCAATTGGTTAAGTGAGAGTGAAAGAAAGGGAAAGAGTTTCTACGGTAAAATTTCTTATAGTGAGCGCGCAATGAGTTTCATGTTGAGTGGCTAGGGTAAGGGAAATATTAGCTACTTTTATATGAGCGGCAAATGTGTAAATTAGAAGAAATCAGTAAGTGATAAATATTGGGTAGAGGCGGGTTTGACTTTTGGAGCAAGGTTAATTTGACTCTTTTTTTAAAAACTGGCAAATATATAAAATGCAAAGTGATAAATATTCTAAAAATTCTTGTAGTGGAACTTTTGTAATGTTTCTAGGGCTTTGAAAATATCTTTTCAGAAAGCTTATCTCCTCTGCAATTACAAGGAGACTGATGAGAACATACAAATTCTTGAGGCTTAGTGTTGCAGTATTTTTGGAGAGAAGTTTTCTCAATCTGCTTCATATGTTTCTTGAGATCCTGATTGAGATAATGTGTTTGAATAACTTCAATGACCAACTAATATAAAGCTAGCAAGACTAAAGGTATAATGATATATAATTCCATTAGCTTTTAACTTTGCTTCGAGCATTTATGCAATTGGGCCTAGCATATTGAGAATAAAAGTTCTCTTGATTATGTCTATTGGCTTATTGAATTTGAAATAATGAGATTCTTGCTTGAGAAAATATTTTTCAAGCATGCTGACATCACAACACTTATTTTGTAAGTAGTCTTTTTATACAATCTCGCTTTCACAATCTCACGTGCCAAAGAAATGAGCAACCATATATTTGACTGATTCATTATATGGTTGATCATGATCAAGAACATACTCCTTCTCTGGTTGAGTAAAAATATCTACCCACCATCTTCTCAAAGATCCAAGGAATCAAGAAAGAAGCCTAAGAGCAACAACGCTTTTGGTAAGATGTGGAGCACGTTGAATTTCACCTTCTACCCAAGTTAGCATCTTTTCGAAATATGTTGGTCTTTCTTTTGATTTGACACCATCAATATTCCAAAAAGTTTTTACTGTTAAAGCCTTGGGCACTTGAACTTGAACATCCATTTCTTCTTGATTCTCTTGATGTTGATTGTCACCTACTACATCTGATGTAGAAGGGACTCTAGAAGTTTCTCCTCTACCCATCCCTAGTCTAAATTGAGGACTCGTTTGCCTAAATCATCCAGTAGTGTCAACATAGGTTGGTGTTGCAGGAATATGAGGCTACTCTATCATAACTGGTTCAACAATTAATGAAGGAGAAAAGTCTAAGGAATTATTTGATCCATCTGATGTAAAATCAGATCCTTCATCATCCTATCCAAAGGTTGAATGGGCCAAGGTTGTACTTAGTGGCATGTCATAGTTTCACCAAAATCCTTTAATACTATTGCCAATAGGACTTTCTTCCCAAATATCATAAGATTTTCTTGGTTTATCTTTTTTCCACAAAATCTTCTTTTTCTTTTGCCCAAAATATCTGCGTTGTTCTTCTCAAGAATTTGTTAAAGGAAATAGTCTGTGTCAACACCAGTACTGACTATTACGTTGATTGTCTAGGCCTTTCATGAGCATCTAAAAGTTGCTTGAATATAAGCGTATGAACTTTCTTTAGTCACTTTTGTATCTCATAAAGCACCTACTTGATTTGCTCCTGCTACTCAATAATTGATTTTAATGCTTTATTTTGTTCTAAACAATTAGTATTTTCCCAGTTTACTGCCTTTCCAATAGGACCGAACTCTATAGGAACAAGCTTTTGAATAACCCAACTTCTAGCAACATAATTTCCAGAAGTATTAGAGACAAAATCATTTTCTGGAAATTTGAACATCTTGATATATCTATCGTATCGATTTGATTGAGATTTGGGAAGCATATGAGCTCTTGGCATATGAGAGCAAGATCTAGGATTCTTGCCTTCAAGCTAACACTTTTCACAAGGATAGATAAGAGTTGATTCTTGAGGGAAAGAAATAGAAATTCTTCTAACAAACAACTTTTCAATTTTTGGCTTTTCATGTCTAGTTTTTGTAGAAATTTATGGATCATGAATCGAAGTTGAATTCCATTAGTTATGCACGATCGAAGGAATGAAGGTTTGAAAGGATTGCATCGAAGGATGATAAAAAAGGAAGGGGCTGAAAGGAAATTAGTTGGCTGGCCATCAGACAGCCGCCCAACCATCTAATAGTTGCCTAGCTATTGGCCAGTGGCAGGGCATCCATCAGATGGCCGCTCGGCTGTCTGAAGATGGCTGTCTGGCCCTTGTTGGTTTATTTTTGGAAATTTGCTTAGAAAATTTTCTTTTTCGTTTGTACCCCTCTCCTACCTAAACCCTACTCCCTCCACTTTGCAATTCACACCGATTGTCGAATACAATCATCTCCTTCTCCCTCTTCAAGACACGCTCAAGAATTGGAGAAGTCTTTTCCAGTATAATTTTTTAGGCATTCTATCACTCTAAACCTGGAAAGGGTACGTCTTGAGAGCAGAATTCTCTCCTCCCTCCCATTCTCTTTTATTTTAATTGCTTAGAAAAAGCATGTTTAGGACTTTATTTTTATGCTCAGAAGCATGATTATGATTATTATGAATTGTTCTAACCCAACTTGTTTTGTAAGGTGGAAATGCTTGTCAAGGTAAGTCATCTTTCCTTTCCTTATTTAGAAACATGCTTAGGAATTTAATTTTTTCGCGAATGCTTAGAAATATGCTTTGGAGCACATGCTTAGAATCATGCTAAGGAGAACTTATTTGCTTTGATTTATGCTAGGAAATAGCATAGAATAGGTAGAATTACCATTTTGCATTGAATGTCTTGCTTGAGCTAGAATAACTATGATTGATTTCAATTGTTTGAATAAGGCTAGAAATGTCATGAATAGGCTAGAATATGCCATGATAACCATGTTTAGGTTAGAAATGCCATAATTTTTAATAAACTGATATGAATTATGCTAGAATAGCGGTAGGTAGAATACTGATGAACACTTAAATATGCATGTTTAATAACAGTTTAGTTCACCATATTGTATTAATAGTGTCATTAAATTCCTCAACTTAAGCATATTTGTAGCATTTGCATCTTTGGAATTAATTTCTCTTAATTTTGGTTTTGTTACAGGTTCGGTAAAATGGGCATAACTCTCTATTTATAGATCAGAATGGTGCAATTCTTAATGTTTTGGAAAGCTGATTCAATTGTCTACAAGATTGCATTTCACAAGCATCATCAAATTCGGGCTCTTAGTGGACCAAAATTGGGCTTGAAGTGAACCCATCTACAGTCTCGGCCCAGTCTGATCAGGCCTCAGTATTTGGACTGTATCTCTCAAAATACGTATCCAAATTGTACAAATCAATATGTTCTAGAAAGCTGAGAGAAATATCTACAACTTTCATGAAGACATGTGATTAAAATTCACAACATTTCGATGTCAAAATTGATGGTCAAAGTCGGTGCCTAATGATCCCAATTGTCAAAGATATTTACAACTAATATTTGACAATTATGCCCTTGTAATTTGACAAGTTTGCCCCTGGATGTATCTATAAATAGAGGTGCCTTGTGACCCATTAGGGCATCTTGGCCTTGGCTGGAACATTTTGGCTTTGGCTAGGATCTTGTATTGTGTTTTGTGTGTTTATGTTATTAATGAATTTTCTTTTTCTTACATTTTATTTTCTTTCTATTATAATGTTCTTTCTAATTTCTCTTTTGCTAAGGTGAAAGGGTGAAACCCTTGATATGAGAATAAGGATTCTCTAACCCTTAATATGTGCTTAATAATCTTAATCTTATAATGTTTATTCAATATGATTTATATTTAATTTCTTAATCAATCTTGACACCACTCGTAAAGTGGGGGTCTTGATCCATTGTCGACAATCCTTGGCACATCAAATGCTTGGATCCTTTCTAGATGATGTATGGTTCTTCCTTACCGACACGAATCTAGTTAGGAACCTTGATTTGTTGTCGACATATGATGATTGGCACATTGGATGCTTGAACCCATTTACAAGAAGTGGTATAAATATTGGTAATGAAACAAATATAATTCATATAACTAAAATGGGCTAATTATCCTTATTCGAAATATCGAGGGCGGATCCTCTAACCTTAGCTTTCATTACTATTGTGTTAATTCCTCTTGTATTTTAATTATTCTATTGTTTATGAACTTTTTATTTTATTTACTATAGTAGGTTCTACCACCTTATGAAATTGTTCTTTAATTTACTATGGTTGGTTATACCACCTATTTCCATGGATGGTTTTACCTCCTCTTGCTTTTTGTTTTATATTTGAATGGTCGGTAATACCGCTTACCATCTTACAATACTTGTTGATATTATCATGTCACCTCTTTGAATCATCCATATCACATTTGTTTAGCTTATAATTTGTAACGTTTAAAGTCCCTTTCTCGTGGATCGACCCCGGTCTCACCGGGTTTTATTACTTCGACACTCCTATACTTGGGAGACAATCCTTTTTCGGATGTGTCAAGTTTTTGGCGCCGTTGCCGGGGAAGGTAAAATTTGGTGTACAAAATTGTAAGTACTCTCTTTTCCCATTTCTATTTTTATTTTTCTTGTATGTGTTCATCTTTTCTCTCCCCATTTCTATTTTTATTTCTCTTGCATGTGTTAATCTTTTCTTTCTTTTTGCATTAGTTGATAGAATTATTTGTAGCCACTCATCTTCTTTGAAAAACATGCTCATGCCCAACCAAGAACATTAATGGATTACATAAGAACTTGTGCACAATCATGCATAGTCTTCTCTCATGATGCAAAATATTTCAACCATGAAACCATAGATTTCCTAGACTTACTAGCGAAAAATGCCCAAAATTGGAGTCATGTTGACACCTATGAGATGCCAAAAACATCTAGTAGAGGCATTTATAACTTTAGGGAAAATCATGATCTTCATGTCAAATTTGCATCCCTAGCTAAAAGAATCGAGGATTTAGAAATGAGATCTATGCACGAAAATGTCTGTCACACGTGTAATTCTAGTGGTCATCCAATGGATGATTGCCCAAATGTGCCTACCTCTTGGAAAAGTCTCCATGAACAACCCAATACTTTAAATGCTTTCCAAAGGTCAAATCCTAATCCTTGCTCACAAAATTTTGGATGGAAAAATCACTTGAATTTGGATTGGGAGAATGATCATCATGCACAATCTTACCAACCTCCCCTTCAATCATACCGAAATTTTCGAAATTCTCATGATCATGTATATGCCTCTCCTCCTAGAAATGGCTTTGAAGAGACAATGCATTTATTAAGTCAAGCTAATCAGAATATAGCAAACTTGAATGATGCTCTTGAAAAACTTGCATTTGAGAAAGGTGAGTTTCCATCTCAACTCGAGCCAAACCTTATCAACCCACACGTGAGTAATCCAAGAGGCCAACATCTAGATGAAGATCCGGTAAGTGCTCTAGATGAAGATTCGGTAAGTGCTCTTCATGATGATAAGGTTGATCAAGAACATGTCCTTAACCCTAATGAGGAAGATGATGAATCAATTCTAAAGGGTAAGGAAGAGGTTGATAAACTTTCACCTAACAAGGAAAAGACCGAATCCTCACTTAGGCACTCATATCATCATGCAAAGGAATTTAATCAAAATTTTGACACTAACGAATTTTTCGAGCATGATGAAAATGAGGAAGCTTATGGGTCTAAAACTAATGTGGAAGACTATATCCAAAATGAGAATTTGTCAAGTCCTTCAGAAATCGGGATAACTAGTTCATTTGAACCAAGTATGCAACTAGTGCCCATCGCTTCTAAAGAATTTTCATTGCTTGATTTTGTACAGGTGAAGGAGATTAAGAGTTGGGAGCCATGCTTTAAAAAAAGGCAAGAAGAAACATCCACACTCAAGAATGCATGCCTCAAGGACAAACAAACTCAATTCGTGGCAATCTCTTCCATTCTCACAAATAAAGGAAAAAGAGAGGTACCACCTCAATGACATATTTTTGACCGTGGTAAATTACTTTCGAAAAGATTCCTCTTTTGGCCTTTTTTCACGATTAATCAAATTTTATCCGTTTGTGCCATATTTTCATTTTTATTCTTGATTTTTGCTATCATTTCTAGTTTGTTCTTATTTTATTTTATGTGCTTTTGATAGGTGTCTATTTACGTATTACTTTTATATCAATTCGTCCATGTTTCTTTGCTATATTCCGTGGTATTTTTATGTTTTTGTGTGTTTTGATGTTTGTAGGAGTTTTGGAGCAACTTGCACAAAAATGGAGTAAAACCCTTCATTTCACCTCTGCTAGTCAGTGATCTTCTCGGATTTAATTGTATTGATATACAATGAAACCGACGACATATTATATACCGTTGGAAAGCTCTCGAAGTCTATTTTCTGGAGAAATTTACGGTTTATAAATCCATTCAGTGTACCAAAAGTTCTAATCAAAACAGTGTGAGATCTAGAGAAATATAATTCCACAAGTCACTGTAGCATGTATAATATGGGGCACTGTAGCAATTCACTGTAGCATAGTATTTAAACACATTTTAGGGTTTTATTTTGAGAACGGGAAGAGGGGAGAACGTGGTAGAGGCTGCAGCTCTGGAATTCCTTCATCTCTTGGAGTTCTTGAAGGAGAAAGGAAGCTTGGAAAGAGGAAGAACTACAATCCAAAGAGAATTACATCAAATTTGCTAAGTTTTTCCCTTCCCTTTCATTTTCTGGAATGTCTCCATGTTGTATTGTATTTACCACGTTCTTAAACATGTGTAACTGAATCTGAATTGGTTGAGGGTGATTTCAAAGCCCCTGATATGGTTTTTGTAAGTTGATTGTGCAAGAAGTTGTTATCCAATTCTCTAATTGAAGTTACTTGTATTTTCCCATGTCTAATGCTTATGATTGCTTGCTGGATTGTATTTGGGTGGCCAACTGAATATAATCTGGATATTGTCTATTGCTAGACTAGAAATCTTGATCCGTAATTGTCTTGAATTTCTAATCATTAGTAGCAAAATTGTGATCAGAGATTGCAATTGGAGAATACAACCTAAGTTAAATAATCCGAGCTTGTGTGTTTATTGCTTAGATCAACCTATCTTTCTTATCGTAATGCATCCATTGAATTAAATTTAGAGAGCTTGTTCTAGGTTGTTTAATGGATAGAGATTAAATAAAGAGCCTGTTTTATTTAACAACAAAGTAAGGAAAGATTGGGATAACAGAGCTTGTTGTTATCTACGGTTGATAATTTCAATGGTGTAATTGGATGACAATTCTATGATTAATTAGCAAATCCATATCTTGTGGCAGAGAAGGATCCCTGAACCAGGTTTCTCTCATTGAGTTTTCACTCAAATTAACTTTCTGTTTTGTTATTCTTTACTTGCATTAATATTTCATCTAGTTAATCAATCAACAAAACCCCCCTCAGTTAGTTTATTGTTGCTTTCGAATAACAAATTCAATTAGAATCAATCCTCGTGGGAACGATATCTTACTTATCACTTTATTACTTGTGCGACTAGTATACTGGCTAGTTTCGAACGCATCAAGTTTTTGGCGCCGTTGCCGGGGATTGATTTTATAATCGATTTGTTATTTTGTTTTCATTGTTGATTCATATTTTCTTTGTTTTTCTTTTCTGATTGTTTGTGTTTAGACAACATGGCAGTAAACTTCTATCAATTCAGTAGCGGATTTGAGCCACAAGTACCATGGAGAGTAAATGAGGTAAGCACACCGAACATTGAACAACAACTTTCTGAGCTAACCTCTCTTGTGGAAAACATGGCTGTAGGAGATATGCAAAAATCTTATGAATGTGGGATATATTCTACGATGGAGCATCCAATCGACATGTATCAAACTTTACTAGAAGAATATATGGAACAAGCCAATGCCATGGGTGGATTTCCAGGACAAACGAGGCAATGGTATGATCTTTTCTCTAGCACTTACAATGCTGGATGGGAAGATCAACATAATTTTAATTACTGGAATCATCAACCAATTATCCCAAATGCCATACCAAATCGGCCACAAGGTTTTAATCGACCTAGAGTGCAGCAACCATTTCAAATGCAACCACCACCAATGCCACAACCAGCACCACAACCAGCTCCAAAAAACTCAGGTATGTCACTTCAGGATATTGTTAATGAACTTGCCACTAACACAATGCAATTCCAGCAGGAAAATGGGGCAAGTATCCAAAACCTGGTAAATCAAATGGAACAATTGGCTACTAGCATGAGTAAATTCGAGGGCCAAGGCTCAGAAGAATTATCTTGTCAAACGGTGATCAATCCAAAAGAGAATTCTTGTGCAATAACTTTACAAAATGAAGAGCAATTAGATGTCCTACCAAAGAAATCACAAACTGATGAAGGAGATGACACCACTTCCACCATGAACAAAACACTGACTTCTCAGGTAAATCCTATAACTCCAATTCCTTCATATGTTTCTCCTCCACTTTTTCCTAGTAGATTTGCAAAACCGAAGGAGGAACAAGAACAAGAAATCCTGGAAACTTCTCACAAAATCGAGGTAAATATACCACTTCTGGATGCTATCGAGCAAGTACCTCATTATACAAAATGTCTCAAGGAGTTACGCACCAGCAAAAGAAAGTTAAAAAGAAATGAGAAAGTAAGTGTGGGGGAAGATGTTTCAGCGGTATTGCAAAGGAAAATTCCTCCAAAGTGCAAAGAATTACAGGTATACATTTCACCATGCCATGCACCATTGGTAAAACCAAGTTTGAAAGAGTTATGTTAGATTTAGAAGCATCTATTAACATCATGCCATATTCTATTTATGCTTCTTTAATCTTGGACCTTTTACGGAAATTGGTATTACCATTCAAATTGCTGATTGTTTTAATGCATATACCAAAAGAGTTGTGGAAGATGTGCTTGTGCAG